>PVJO010014208.1:0-49059 GCA_004026905.1 Hystrix cristata
TGTAACCACTGAGCTAAATCCGCAGCCCGATGTGCTCATACCTGCCTCAGCCAGGCCCTGTGCAGGTCCAAGGCCCAGCCCTGAACACCAGTTTCTCTGCTTGCACACATGCAATGGGAGAAGTCAGTCAGGTGTGACACATTGCAACTATAATTCCATGGGGGACAGGAGCTTGGAAGAGCGGAGGTTTCTCCCTGTGACAGTGACCCTGGGGGTGGGCAGTCATGAGATGGAGAGGAAGTCAGCATGGGTGTTGGGCAGAGCAGTCATGTGCAAAGGCCCTGGGGTGGGGGCCTGCAGTGCTCTAGAGCTTAGAGGAAGCTTGGGGTGTGAGCCAAGCAGAGTGCGGAGGTCAGCAGTGCTGCTCCAGGGGCCCAGGGCACAGTCTGGTTGATCTGTGGTGCTGGGGAAACTAGAGGGGGTTTTTAGGGTGCAGTGGCCTCCCATTTACCACCAGAGAGCCTCCAACCAGGGTGGCACACACACAAGAGGCCAAGGCTGACCTGGGTGTGGCAGATGTTTGGGTCCCAAGGTGCAGCTGGCGGGAACCAATCCTTCCCTGGCTTCTGCTGCAGCCGCTCTGCCCTTTGCCATCCTGACCCTGGTGAACACCCCGTACAAGCGAGGGTTCTACTGCGGGGATGACTCCATCCGCTACCCCTACCGCCCAGACACCATCACCCATGGGGTGATGGCCGGCGTCACCATTACGGCCACCGTCATCCTTGTAAGGCGGATGGGATGGGGGCATGGGGGTCTGTCCTGAAAGGAGAAGGGAGGAGGTGGGGCTGGGGGTCTGCCCTGTCCTGTGGGGAGGGAGCCCCAGCTGCTGGCCTCTCATCTGCCGCCCTAGCAGGTCTCGGTGGGGGAAGCCTATCTCGTCTACACGGACCGCCTCTATTCTCACTCTGAGTTCAACAACTACGTGGCGGCTGTCTACAAGGTGCTGGGGACCTTCCTGTTTGGGGCGGCCGTGAGCCAGTCGCTGACTGACCTGGCCAAGTACATGATCGGCCGCCTGCGCCCCAGCTTCCTGGCTGTCTGCAACCCTGACTGGAGCCGGGTCAACTGCTCAGTCTATGTGCAACTGGATGTGTGCAGGGGCAGCCATGCCAATGTCACTGAGGCCAGGTGGGTGCGAGGTGGAAGTCGCATTCCCATGGGAAGGGCTGGAGCCAGAGTGTGGAGAGAGCTTGGCTTGGCGGTGCCAGTGGATCCTGCTGCCCACTGCTGTCACCTGCTGACCCTCGCGACCCTGCCCCCAGGCTGTCCTTCTACTCGGGACACTCCTCCTTCGGGATGTACTGCATGATGTTCTTGGCGGTGAGTCTCTGTTGCTTGTTGGGGGGCCCTGGCAGGTTATGCCCCTTCTCTGGCCTCAGACTCCCCAGCTGCACCCCCGGGGGAGAGGGTAGGCCTGGGTGGGTTTGCTGGTTTGTGAGGATGGACGGATGGACGGATGGACTGACGAACAGACGGAGGCCCTTCCAGGCTGACGCCCTGCCCACCCCAGCTCTATGTACAGGCCCGGCTCTGCTGGAAGTGGGCGCGGCTGCTGCGGCCCACCGTCCAGTTCTTCTTGCTGTCCTTTGCCTTCTACGTGGGCTACACCCGTGTGTCTGACTACAAACACCACTGGAGTGACGTCTTCGCCGGCCTCCTGCAGGGGGCGCTAGTGGCCGGCCTCACTGTGAGCCCCCCGGGCAGCCCCACCCTGTCCAGACAGACCTGCGGGATCTGACGCTTCCTGCAACCACGTCCCAGGCTCCATGGTCCTCGGTCCTGCTTCCAGCACCCCCCCCGCCCCCCGTGGCCTGCTGGCTGCTGCCCAGCCTGCCCATCTGACCCCTTCCTTTTCTCCCTCAGGTGCGGTACATCTCGGACTTCTTCAAAGCCCGGCCCCCGCCGCCCTGCCTGGAGGAGGAGGGGGAGGAGGTGACGCGCAAACCCAGCCTGTCACTGACGCTGACCCTTGCCGAGACTGAGCACAACCACTACGGCTTCCCGGTGCCCTCCTCCTGAGCCAGGGCCGCGGGCCAGCTTGCTCATGGTCCCTCGGCCCTCACGGCGGGCCGTGCAGGCTGTGGCTGGGCCCAGGTCCCTGCCGACGCAGCGCGCGGAGCCTCCCGCCGCACTCGTTCCGGGCTGGGGTCCGAGCCCGCCAGCCTTCCTGCTGCCGTGGGGTCGGGGGGCCCCGGGACTGGACGGACGCTGCCTCAGTGAGGCGTGACCTGCCTGTGAGTGTCTGATACTGCTCAGGGCACCAGGCCCGCCCGGACCCTGTGCACAGGTGCCTGCAGGTGACAGCCCGGGGTTTGTGGAGGGCAGAGGAGACGCGGCCATGTCCGGTGCGGCACAGCTGCACAGAGACTGTGACCCCTGTGACCCCGACCCTCCCGCGGGCCGCGCAGGCTCCAGCACTTGGCCACACTTCTGAAGCAGGCTCCCGGGGCTGGAGTCCCCTAACTGTGCCAGAACTTTCAAGGCTTACGTTTTCAGTGGGTGGGTGAGCCATAAACTTAATTTTTTACCAAGTATCTCTTTGATATGAGTGATTGATTTTTTGGCGGGGGGGGGCACTGCTGGGGATCAAACTCAGGACCTTGCGCTTGCTAGGCCAGCGCTCTACTACTGAGTTAAATTCCCAGCCCCAGGTGATTGATTTTGAAGTGTCTGCTTTTTTTTTTCTTCTGAATTCCTGTACTTCGTGTCTGCTTGCTTCTTTCTTTTTCTTTCTTTGATTCTTTTTTCGAGGCAAGGTCTTGCTATGTATAGTACGAGTTCCATTCCGGAAGAAGGATTATAAATCCGATTCATTCATAATCCTACGAAGTGAATCTTAAATACAGTACAGCTGTGAAAGTTTGAAATTCGAAAACTCATTAACTCAGGGACTTACTGTAGTTCAGGCTGGCCTTGAACTCACTATGTAGCCCAGGTGGGCCTCGAATTCAGAGATCCTCCTGCCTCAGCCTCCTGAGTGCTAGGATGACAGGTGTGTGCCACTGTGCCCAGCTGAACCTGCTTATTTCTTACCTTTTGTGGTTGTGTGTCAGGTCTGAACAGGCTGATGCAGCATTTGGGGACAGCTCTGGACTTCTGCAGGGGGGGTGAGGGACTGGGAGAGACTGGGAGGAGGTGCCTGTAGAAAACCACCATGCTGGACCCTGAGGCCGTGGCCTCGGGGACTGTGTCAGGTGGGTTCTTGAGCAGGAAACCTCTGTGATGCTCTCGAGGCCAAGGAGCGGGGTCTCCAGGAAGCAGCACAGGGGTGACCAGGCCCTCAGAGTCGGGAGTCAGCACCTCCCGCTCCTCCGTGCTGTGGTGGCAGGGCGGGGGGTGGAGGACAGAGCGCAGGATTGCCAGATCTCAGCATCGCGGTTATTTAAAGGGCACCGCCAACTGCATTTCCAGCTATGGCAGTAGGCTTTGTCTTCCCATTTCTGTGGAAATTCCTCCTTAAATGCCTTAACTGCTGCTGGGTGTGGTGGCGTACACTTGTCATCCCAGCACTGGGGAGGCTGAGGCAGGAGGATCAGTGGGAGTAGGAGGCCACCCTGGGCTACACAGTGAGGCCCTGTTTCAAACAAAACAAAACAAAAACTGCCTAACTGCTGGCACCATGCAGCAAATACCCTCTACTACCAAGCTCCTGCTGGTGAGCCAGCTGGTCCCTGATCAGAGGTGACCAAGTGAGAGAACATCTGTATTATGCAAGGAGAGGAGAACGTCGCCTCTTACTGAACAAGCGTGGGACTGACAGTCTGCTGGGCTGAACCGCTTGGGCTCCGGAGCCCTCTCCCAGGCCTGTCTGCTTCCTTGTCCAACCGAGTCACACAAAGCCCTGCGAATCAGCTCAGCAGGAAGAGCCCTCCCGATGTCTGGTCATCCCCCGGCTCCAGTCTGTTCCTCTGCTTCCACCAGCCCTTCCTGGGGTGATCCCAAATCCCTGTCTGTCTGCAGCAAGGGTCCTGTTAGTTAGATCGCTTTGGCCAGCACTGCCCTTGCCCTGAGGTTCCTTCTTAGTCATTTTCTATCACACACTCTCCCCACCCCTCACTCCTTGGCCTTACTTTTTTTTTCCAGACACGGTCTCACTATGTAGCCTCGGCTGGCCTCAAACTCCTGGTGATCCTCCTGTCTCAGCCTCCTGAGTGCTGGGATGACAGGCGTGCACCACCGTGCCTGGCCTTGGCCATAAACTCCCACTCGCCCAGGCTGTATCTGGAGTTGAGCCCAGTCTGTCCTCCACTCCACAACCCTGCTGTGGTGGCTTCTGTATCCTACCTTGCTGAATCCACTGGCTAACAGGGGCAGGACACAGCACAGCAGGAAGAGGAAGCTGGACAAGGAGGCGACAGGAGGAATGCGACACACTGACACTTTGACCTCCAAATTCCAGCTTCCAGAGCTGACAATACATTTTTCTTCGTTTGCAGTCCTTTATTATGGCAGCCCAGGAAATGAATGTACTGGTTTCTCATCACTAAAGATGTGTTTTGTTGGGCTGGGGATTTAGCTCAAGTGGTAGAGTGCTGGCCTAGCAAGCGGAAGGCCCTGAGTTCGATTCCCAGCTCCAAAAAAAAAAAAAGAAAAAAAAAGATGTTTTTGCAGGAGGATCACCGCGAATTCAAGGCCAGTCTGGGCAACACAGACCCTACCTCAAAAAAAAAAAAAAGTCCTTTGTTTCTCTCAATTCACCATGCTAATCACTAACTTTAAATTCGAAGATGAGGAATTGTGGAAAAATTTGGACTTCAGTCAGGGGAAGAGGCCAAGGAAAGGGCTTGGCATTTGGAGGGCAGATGCGGCTTAGATAAGTGCAGGGAGTGCATGGGGAGGGCAGCTGGCCAGACCGCACAGCCCGGGGCCTCCTGACCTCCAGCTTCCTTCATCGTCCTGCCCTGGGGATGTTTCTGCCTGCAGACCCGGGGCCACGGTCTGGGCAGCTCCTCGGGGCACCAAACATCTGGGGCATCTTACCCCCTGCATCTCCTGCTCAACCTAGTCATGTTTCTACCGGGTGGGCAAAGGACACAGGCAGGGGAGAACCCCCTGCCCTGCCACCCCTGAGCCCCAGAAAGGCCCCTCTGCCCTCCCTGGGCTGGGCCGGGCCTTTTTTTTTTTTTGGTGCTGGGGATCGAACTCAGGGCCTTCTGCTTGCTAGGCAAGCACTAACCACTGAGATAAATCCCCAGCCCTCACCATCGCTTTAATTCATGATCTTTTTGAAAGAGGGAGAGCTGGGCATGGTGGTGCACACCTGTAATCCCAGCACTCTGGAGGCTGAGGCACGAGGATCCAACCAATTTGAGGCCAGCCTGGGCTACCTAGTGAGTTCAAGGGCAGTCTGAACTGCGTAGCGAGACTGCATTTTACATTCTGTTTCTCTGTAGCAGAGTGGAGATCTAGGATTTCTCTGGAAGAAGGGGGTGGATTCCTTCCTTGACCAGGAGTCCAAGTGGACACACATTCATACAGGCACACAATGTGCATGTGCACATGTGCAGACACACCCACAACCCCCGCACACCAACAGATGCACATAACTGTGACATGCACACATGCCTAACTGTGTGCACAGAAGCACACACCCCCAGCCGCTCTCACCTCTGCAGCTACAGAGGTTGGAGGAATCCCGGAAAGGACCAGGAAAAGCCAAGGGAGGGGTGTGGTGGCAGAGCAGGCAGAGAAGCAGCCTGCTTACAAGGAGACCAGGGAATCCAACCCCTCCGGAACCCAGTTCAGCCTCAAGTCCTAGATTTCTCTTGGGCCTGAGAACTGATTTTTTTTTTTTGGAGACAGGGTCTTGCTGTGCAGTTCAGGGTGGCCTTGAACTCACTGTGTAGCCCAGGCTGGCCTCAAACACTTGGTGGTCCTCTTGCCTCAGCCTCCTGGGTACTGAGATGACAGGCACGCACTGCCACTCCCCAGAGAGATTTGTATTTGTATGGAGGAAAATTTTGTTAGTGCAAGAGGCCAAGAATGAGGGCATCTGTGTGGGAGCTGTGAGTGACAGCCCCCGTACACGCTGGGAACCTTCCTGTCTCTTCCTGCCTTGTCTCTGTCTTGGAGGGGAGGCTTTGTCCAGTGGTCGTTTCTGGTCTCTGCATTCTTGGGGAGGAAGTAGCTTCTCCTGCAGACCCCTCAGCCTGAGTGTGCAGGTGTGCAGCACGTTTGTCCTGTGCCTGCTGGGATGCAGTTTTATTGAGGGTGAATAGCTTCCCCTTCCTGCAAACAGAAAGGCCAAGCTGACCCAAGTCCACTCTGGCCGAGGTCACACTTCTATGTACGGCCTCGCCCTGTCCCAGACACGGGCGTCTCTCCATGTGTGTCTGCAGTTCCATTCTGGATGGAGACACTGGAAATGTATGAGTCATTCTTACCTTTGCTTTACTGCCCAAGGAAATGGCCACTCGGGTGTGGTGGCACATGCCTGTCATCCCAGCACTCAGGAGGCTGAGGCAGGAGGATCACTGCGAGTTGGAGACTAGCCTGGGCTGCATAGTGAGTTCAAGGTCAACCTGGACTACATAGCAGGACCCTGTCTCAAAAAAATGAAAAAGGAAATGGCCAATTCAAGGTGCAAACTATGGGGCAGTCTGTACTGACCCCGTCTCACCCTTCCTCGAATCTCCACAGGTGCCCGAGTAGTGGCCTGTGGCGTGGGTCCCTGGTGCTGTGCCCCTCTCGGGGCTGGCCTGTTCCCCAGGGCAGCTCACAGGTACCTTGGGCTATGAGTGTGAGGTAAGAAATTAGGGCTGTGACAAACTGGACAACTAACTGAGCGGAGTATGTCAAAGGTCATAAACCCCCATGGCTAACAGGTTGAACAAGATGTTTCCTAAAAAGAGAGAACATGCACAGAACACAGGACTCACAAGGACTCCATGGCTGCTGAACGCTGCAGACCAATCAGAGATGCTCTTTTCAGTGCTTCATTTGCATCTGGCACTGTTGGCAGGACCAATCAGAGATGCTTTTTTCAGTTCTTCGTTTGCATCTAGCAGGAACCTTGGGAGTCTTTCCATAGAGTGGTTTAAAGCTGATGTGAGGCCAAGTGAGTTTCTGACAGGACAAATGTCCCAAAGCCTTATTTACAAGGTAGGGAAGCCGACCTGGGAATTTTGGATACCGCAGACCTCTCTCTTATCAACGGGGCAGCTGTGAGCCTTTTTGCTGGCCTGGTCTCACCCTGTAGAGCGCACCTCTTTTTTTTTTTTTTTTTTTTTCCCGGTGCTGGGGATCGAACTCAGGCCCTTGTGCTTGCCAGGCAAGCACTCTAATCACTGAGCTAAATCCCCAGCCCAAGAGCGCACCTCTTTTCTGCCTTCAGTAAATGTACAGCTTTGCTGCCTTTTCTGTGTGTCTTGTCCAGTTTTTTGTTTGGGATACCAAGAACCTGGAAAGAAGCCCCATGGGACCTCCCATTTGGTAACAAGTGGGCCCTGCATCCCCCTCTTTTTTGGGGGGTGCTGGAGATTGAACTCAGGGCCTTGCCCTTGCTAGGCAAGCACTCTAGCACTTCAGCTAAATCTCCAACACCTCTCCTTTTTTTTTTTTTTTTTTTTTAGACAGAACTTCACTATGTAGCTTAGGCTGTCCTTGAACTCACAGTGATCCTCCTGTCCCAGGGTCCTGAATGCTGGATGACAGACATGTGCCACCTTGCCTAGCTGGTCAAACTCCTTGTGAAAGGGTTTAGAATGAATTTTCAGAAACTAAGAGTCTCACAGTTCTCAAAGGGTCCCCGTGTACCTAAGTGGCCCCTAATAGTTGTTCATAAGTGAGGAAGCCCAGTTCAGACGTTTCACAAGTGTTGTCTCTGCCTATTTTTCTCTGTTAGGGTTAGGGCTTGGTTAGTGTCTTACTCTCCTCATTTCTGGGACCAAATACCTGACACCCACAAGTTAAAGGAGAAAGGTTTATTTTTAGCTCGCAGTTTGTAGAGGTTTCAGTCCATAGTTGGCTGGCTCCAACATTGGACAGCGTGTCAGAGAAAAAAATGGTTCATGGTGTGGCAGGCAGGAAGCAGCAAGCCTTCCAGACTTTTATCCCATCTAGGCTACAAGTATATTGGATGGTGCCACCCACACCCAGAGTGAGCCTCACCATTGTCACACATACCCAGATCTATGATAAACCAGCGAGTGGACTAATGTAGTTACCACACACCCTTAATCTATATTCACAAACCCTAGATCCAGCCACCTCCATAAAGCCCACCTATGAGTGCAAGCGGCTTTGGGGGGACATCTAGATACAAGCCATAACAGGGTTAGGACGAGGTTTAGGGCTTAGGGGTTAGGGCTAGGGTTATGGCTAAGACGAGGGCTAGGGTTAGGGGTTAGGGTTAGTCTTTAGGATTAGGGTTAGGTTAGAATTAGGGTCAGGATTAGGGTTACAGGTTTGGGGTTGTGGTTAGGGTTATGGTTAAGGGTAGGTTTAGTGGTTTAAGGTCAGGGTCAGGATCTGGGTTAGGTTTAGGTGCAGGGTCAGAGTCTAGAGTTAGGGTCAGGTCAGGTTCAGAGTCTGGGAGACTGAGGCAGGAGGATGACAAGTTTGAGCTCAGTGTGGGTAACAGCCAGATCCTGTTAAAAATTAAAAGATCTGGGGAGGTAGCTCTGCGTGTAGGCCCTGAGTTCAATCAATCCCTAGTCAGTAATGTTAGAAAAAAATTGGAAACGTAATTTGAAAAAAAGAATATAGTGGGAGGTGAAATCTGGGAGGTGAGTCATTGTGGGAACCAGAGAGGCTGTGTCTCGGGTTGGCCTGTGGCTGAGAGGCAGGGTGCTTATACCACATAGTGTCCTGTGATTGGCCTGTGGCCACAGAGGTGAGGCTCTGGGCTCTGTGACCTGGTGGGGCGAGGAGAGTTGTGGTCAGTGTGGGCGCCCTTACTGGGCCCAGAGCCATGAGTGAGGTGGAAGCCTCAGTAGTAGTGAGGGTGACCCAAAGAAATGGGAAAGGAATGAGTACTGCCAAACTCATTCCTTGGAAGCTAGAAATCCTTGATTCCAAAACCAGACAAGGACCCAATTAAAAAAGAAAAATGCAGCCCAATCTCTTTAATGAACACGAATGCAAAAATCTTCAACAAGATACTAGCAAACAGAATGCAATAAATCATCAAGGTCATCTGCTGTGACCAAGCAGGTTTCATCCCAGTGATGCAAAGATGGTTCAATATATGTAAATTAGTAAATGTAACACAAGAGCAAAGACAAAAATCACATGACCATCTCAATAGATGCAAGAAGCCTTTGACAAAATTTGACATCTATTCATGATTAAAAAAAAAACTGAAGAAAATAGGTACAAAAGGATCTGTTAATATATTGGTAGTAATTTACATTTAGATTCTCTATGTGTGACTTCAGTAAGAGTTACATTGACATACCCATGGAAGGTACTATTTAAGTTAAAGCATTGCTTAATTCTTATTCTCATTCGTACTTATACAGACACTTCCTATATATGCCAAATGAAATGAAGGAAGGGAAGGATGAAAATTGAATATGAAAGGAAGAAAGAAAAAACAAAAAAGAAGAAAAAAGAAGAGGGAGTAAAAAGAGGAAGAGAAAAACAAAAAAGGTAAATGAAAGAAAAAAGACAAAAAAAGGAAAAAAAAAGAGAAAAAAATAAGAAGGGGAAGAAAACAAGCAAAAAAGACAGAGAGAGAAGGAAAAAATAAAATAAAAACAACCAAACCAAACCAAATCAAATCTTACGCTTTTGCAAACGCACAAAAACAAAGCACCCTCACAGTCCCATTTAAATCGCAGTCTTCTTTCAATTCCAGGTCCCCCCACCTCTGTGGTTTGCTTATTTTCCTATTTGCCTATGAGCAAAGAGTCTGTCCATCTGGACGGCTCTCTGTGCTGGCCTCCCAACTGCAAGCAGTGCCCTGGGTGTGGCTAACTTTGGCCTTCAACTAGGGCCCAAGTCCCAAGATGCTACCATCTCAGTTAATTTGGAGAGGGGAGGGTGCTGTGTAATTAGCCTGCACCTGGTTCTCCTTGAAGTTCCCCCTGGGCCCTCTCACTCGCCACTTCTCTCTCTGCAGGGCAAATCCCAAAAGGGGGCTTTGGGGACTGTCTTGTGGGTACCAGCCGTGGGCATAGGCAGCAAGCAGGAGGTCCCGTAGGCGCGAGGCTCCCGCTGTATGGGGGAACGAATGAGTGAGTCACTTTTCTGGGTTGGCCTGGCCTCTTCTTTTCCCAGGGTCCTGCCGATGCCGTATGCTGATCTCTCGTGGAGGCCCTGCGCCATGGTCATGCTCAGTTCTCAGATTCAGGTCCCTAATCAGAATGGCACCCTTGTTTTTCAGATTCCCAAGAGCCTGCTGGCATCCCTTTCAGTTTCTCTGAAGTTCTGATTTGCAAATACCTCACTTGCCACATTCCTCTTCCTTCCTGCCGGAGAAGGCAGAGAGCTGAGGAGCCTATTCTGTCACCCAGGCCACCGCTCACATGCCAGCTCCCTCACTCATCTTCGCCCCGTAGGTGTAGACTGGACCTGAAGTGGAAGGGGGGCTGTGATCCAGGAGCAATCTGGCTTCCCTTTCTAAAACCCCCTGAGCTGGATTTCAGTCCAGTGAGTTTGTCCTTCTATCTCCCTTCCCATATCTGACTTTCCTTCTATCCCTGACTTAGTGTAATCACTTTCCCCCAGCGCAGGATTCCGATGCTGCCTGGCTGGCTGCTACCACCTGACCTGCCACGGTAAACCTCCCCCTCCCTCCTGTAATTTAAAAACAATTTCCCAGCAAATCTTTACATTTGACCCATTCTTAGTTCATCTTTCCATATGGCATGAATAAATGTACAACCTCCATCTTTTGCAGGTGGGTATTCTCTGTTCCCAGTGCTGTATTTTTTTTTTTTTGCCGTGTCAAATGCATTATTTTAATTAAAAATATAAAGGATTTTTAGAAGTTGAAAATTGAGTTAGAAGGAACACAAAGAAAAATCGTATCTACATATATGAGGAAGCATCCAAGACTTCCAAATTACCTGGAGGAACACAGCACATTTGCACATGACTGTGTCTAGGGTTCAGTGGACTCTACACACACACACACACATGCACATTTACACACATGAACACAAACACGCACACAGTAGTGTGTGCATTCTGGCCTCAAGCACGGAGGCCGTCAAGAAGGAAACCCATCCCCCACAGGACTCCTCCAACCCATCAAGGAAAGCAGACCCTCAACAGATGTTCTTTGTGGTACAGATGTTAGGATGGACGCTTCATTCTGGCAAAATTTGAAAAGCATTTCTCGCCGGGTGTGTTGATGTGTGCCTGTAATTTCAGCACTCAGGAGGCTGAGGCAGGAGGATTGCTGCGAGTTCAAGGCCAGCCTGGGCTACATAGTGAGACCCTGTCTCAACAAACAAACAAACAAACAAATAAAACCATTCTCATATAGACCTTCCAAAAAGCTGTGACATATTATGTATGACAAAGAATTCAGAGTCGTCATAAATTTTAATAATAAAAGAATTCATAGTCTATCTTTTCAAATAGTTTGTGGGTAAAAGGAAGAAAGACTAAAAACATTGGCTTCCTGAAGTTTCTACTTAGTCCACGCTTTTTTGTTCAGGCTGCATCGGCATAGGGTCGTCTCTAGTACAAACATCAGCTAACTCACACCTGGGAGTCATCCCTGAGAAGTTTCCCTCAAATTCCGTTTTCATTATTGGTAATAGAGTTAATGTGATTATACAATGCAGTGAACACTGTTGTCGTTATATCCACTTCCATTCATACCGTTAGTGCCTCATATTTCAAATATCTCAGTGGCCAAATTATTAGTTTTATGTTGCTACTTAAAGGTTTTCAAATTGACTTCTAGGCTTTTGTTTATATATTTAAAAATATAGAAATTGTTGCTGGGCATGGCGGCATGCATAGCGAGTTCAAGGCCAGCTTTAACTACATAGCAAGAACCTGTCTCAAAAATTTAAAACAAAGTTTTTATTAGTATATTTTTCAGTCTGTGGGGTGGACAACCATCTTGGGGAGTGGGTACATGTACCCAACTCATTTCTTGCTTTTTTTTTTTTTTTTTTTTTTGGTGCTAGGGATCGAACTCAGGGCCTTGCGCTTGCAAGGCAAGCACTCCGACCACACTCTAATCCACCCTGAGTAAGATTCTTGCATCAGTATTAATAGCAGAGCAGGAGTTTGTATCGATATTCATAACAGACATTTGTAGGCTCTGTCTTAGGCTTTCCCTTTGCTGATTGGAATACCTGACATTCAGGGCTTAGGGCAGGAGAGGTTAGATGTGGCTTGGTTTCACTCCGTGGTGGGCGGCTCCAGGCAGAAGCAGCAGGGTGGAAGGGCCTGGGGGGAGGATGGCTGTGCGGGTCACGGCAGCTGGGAAGCAGAGGGTGAAGGGAGGAACTAGAAGAGGAGACTCACCCAACCCCAGGAAGGGCCATCCTGACCAGGCCCCACCCGCTGGCAGCACATTCCGCTGTGGACTCTTGAGAAGATTAACTGGCACGCAGGATCCAATTGCCTTTCTGGAGCCCCACTCTGGACACAGGCTTCTGGGGGGATGTTCTAGATCTAAACCATAACATGTTGCTTTCTCTCTTTTTGTCTTTATGGTCAGTATATTTTTGGCCTAATAGGATAAATTTAGAAGTGTTCCCTTTCTTCAGTTTTTTTGTATGACTTTGAGTGTGATTGTTGAGCAGTATAACACAGATGTCTAATGGATTTCACCCATGAAACTATTCAGTCCTGGATTTGTTTGGGGATGGTTAATTGCTGCCTCTATTTTCATTTTAGTTTTAGATGTTCTACTAGTTACCTTTCTAGAGTCCATGGTTTGCAAGAGAGCAGATTTAATACAGGACATTTACAAGTTACAACAGTCACCCACAAGCCAAATGCAGGAAGAGCACCGAATGTCTATCTATGCACTGGAGACCCAAAAGATCCAATCAGGGGCTGGGAGCCCACGGCACTGTCCCGTGTGTGTCTGTGTCTGCAGATGATGGCTGAAGAAATCTTTACTGGAACCAGGATATGATGCTCACAGCAGAGATGACATCAGAGCTCCCCTGAAGCAACAGCAGCCATCCTCTATGACAGCGAGGCCCCGAGCGCCTTCCTCGAAGGGAGCAGCCGAGCTCCTTTCAGGAGAACCAGCCGCAGCAGAGCTTCTCCTGGGAAACAGCCGGCAACTATCGTCTGCTCCCATTATTCTTTATGTTGCGTTGGCAACAGTCCTCAGGTGGAGCTTCTGTGCCCCAAACCACATCAGCTCAGTCCAGCTGGGAGTTCTGGCTCAAGATGACCACAATAATAAGTCCACCACAAGTTCACACTGGAGAGAAACCTGATGAACGTAAGCAATGTGGGAAAGCCTTTGGTTGTCTGAGTTGCTTTCAAAATCACAGGAGTACTCACCTTACAGTGAGGGCCTATGAATGTAAGGAACGTGGGAAAATATTCACATATTTTAAAACTCTTCAAAGACATGATAACACACAGTGTGGCATAAATGGATGTTAAGGATGTAAGGAATGTGGGAAAGCCTTCAGCTATTGTAGCTTTTTATCTAAATATGTCAGGGCTCACAGTGCAAAATAAATCTATGCGTAGAAAATATGTGGTAAAGTCTTCCATCTTCAGGCACAAGTACATGAAAGGAATTAGTAATGTACTAAACTGTGTGGATTTAAGAATCACAGGGAACATTCTCTCTACTTTTTTTATTTATTTTTTTTGGTGCTGGGGATCGAACTCAGGGCCTTGTGTTTGCAAGGCAGACACTCCGACCACTGAGCTAAATCCTCAGCCCCTCATGGGGAACATTCTTTTCCACTTCCTTTCAGAAGCAAAAAAAGCTTACTGGAGATAATTCCTACATAAGGAATGTGGGAAAGCTTTTTCTCACATTCTCATTAACACATATGAGAAGGAAAGTGGAAAGACAACCTCTAAGTGCAAGCATTATGGGAAAGCTTTTATACTGTCAGTTAAATCTGAAGCCATGAATGAAACAACCAGAGAAATCTTGAATTTGAACAGTGTGGAAAACCTTTACTTGACCCACAATCTTACAACAACAGGTAAAAATGCACACTAGATCAAACCCCCTAAATGTGATATATAAGCTTGTGTTTGATTTATTTCATTTTTCAGGATGGTCTCAAGCTGCATCTGTTTGCCTACAAATGACTCATTTATCTTTCTTTACGTCAGAGTACTACTCCATTGTGTGTAAATACCACATTTGCTGCTTCCAAGATTTAGCTATTATGAATTGTGCTGCTATAAACAGAGGTATGTATGCATGTATCACTGTAATACGATGTCTTTAACACTTTTGGGAAGATGCTTAGAAGGGGAACAGCTGAGTTGAAAGGAATTTCTAGTTTTAGTTTTTTGAGGAATCTCCATATTGATTTCTGTATGGTTGTACTTTTGGTGGCAACAGTGTAGAAGGGTTCCTTTTTCTCTGCAGCCCCCTGAGCATTTGTTATTATTTGATTTCTTGATGAAAGCCATTCTTTCTGGGGTAAGATGAAATCTTGTTTCTCTTGTATGAGAAACTCAAAGTAAAAATAAAGAGCAAAATGAAAGATGGATGATAGCAAGTAGGGAAATAGATGTTTCTCAAAGGGGAAAGGGATCAAGAGATGGAGGGAGGGGGATGGGAAGTGTATCAGAATTCTCTAGGTAACTCTCTCTCTCTCTATATATATATATTTTAAACAAGGTAGCTTACAATGGCCACCTGTAGAGTCAGGTGTGGAAGACTGGAAAAAGGCCATCTGTGTGTGCAGAGAGCTGAGGGATTCAGTCAGTGGTGGAAGACCTGGAGCTCACTGTTGGAGTCTGTACCAGGAAGCTGCAGGGTCTGCGCTGGAAGCCTGGAGATGATGTCCAAAGGTGATGGCCAAGACTGGGGCTCCTCCAAAGAAAGAGAAGCAAGACTTCCTTCTTCTTTCCCTTTTTAGTCCCTCCAGGCTATAAGCCTATTGGTTGGTGCCTGGCTCTTCCCTCTTCAGTCAGTCCATCATCTGGACATGCCCAGAACTGTGCTAAACCAATCAGCTGGGCCTTTCTTACTCTAGTTGATACCACAGTTAACTATTGCAGGAGAGCAGGCAAAGGGGATGAAGAAAGGAATTAAGATGTGCTGTGTACATGTATCAACTTCCCATATAGAATGTAAACATTATGTACTGCAAACATGTACGAATAAAAAACCCTCAATGGGAGAAATAACTGAACATTTTCAGTGTTAACAAATACTTCTGAAGTCGTAGGAGAATCCCCAAAATCATGAAATCCTATAGAGCTGAGAAAATGAAACGCTTGATGGAAAGTACTACATGTGGAATGCCGGCCAGAAGCTACAAGCCAGAGAGAATGTTGTAAAATTCAGGCTTGTTTTTCTCAGTAGCTCCTTCTTAAAGTAGGTCTCTATATTATGAATTTCTAATTCCTACTCTAACCAAGGTTAAAGTGAGACAATTCCGTAAGTACTCTTTAGGCAATAGTGTATGAATTCATTTTTGTTGAAATTTATTCAGCTTAGTTTTAAAAAATACAAATCTTGTTGTGATACCCAGGCCATCCCTGTATTCCTGTTGCCGAGCGATCTTCCTGCCTCAGCCTTCTGAGTAGCTGGAACTACAGGTGCTTGCTACCATGCCTGCTAATACAAGTGTTTAATCAGTTTTCTTTTGCCATTAGTTTCTGTCATGCCAATTTAAGAGTTAGACTCATGATTGAATTGAAATGTTGTTTGAATATGCAGTATGTTTAATATGTAATTTAAAAATTATTCCGAAATTAGTGGACCATTGAAATATGTCTGTTAAGTGTTAAAGTTTTATTACCGGCCTCCTGTGGCAAACATTGGATGCCCCTTGCCTATTTTATACATTACACCTCTCTTTCTCTTGTTTTTAGACAGGGAGTCCAGGCAAGCTTGCACTTGGTGCAGTCTTCCTGCTTCAGCCTCCTGACTTCTGGGATTATACGTGAACTTGCTGTGATTCTCCTTCCTCAGGCTCCTGCATTCTGAAATTATAGACATGCACTATCATGCCCATTTTGGTTTTTTTTTTATGCCCATTTTACACCTTTGTTTTCGATGGAAAAAATATACTTCTTTTTTTCCAGTACTGGGGATTGAACCCAAGACCTTCCCACTGAGCTACATCCCCAGCCCTCTCTTTTTAATTTTTACTTTTCAGACAGCATTTTACTAAGCTGCCCAGGTTGGATTTGAATTGCAATCCTCTGCAGCCTTATCAAGATCTGGGTTTACAGGAAATCTAGGCATGTGCCAGCATGCCTGGCTTCTTTCTTGTTTCCTTTGTTTTGTTTTATTTAGTTAGTTTGCTTGTTTGTTCTGTTTTTACCACAGAATTCTTTTGCTTTTTACCCTTTGTCATTTTTCTGGAAGTTATTTGCTAATTGAATGATTACAGAGCAAATACAATAAAATCTAGAGTAAGAGAAGTGTTTTCTGGATTGAGTCACATCAGTGTGGAGAACATTAGCAAGTAGCCTTTCCAGAAGTCCCTCCCTTAACAAAACAAAAAATTAAAAGAGGTTGGGGATTTAGTTCAGTTGTAGAGTGCTTGCCTTGCAAGCATAGGCCTTGAGTTAAATCCCCAGCACCCAGCAAACAAGCAAACAAACAAACATACAAAACAAAACAAAACGACAGAAGTCCTCTTTATGGCTCTGTGTCTGAATTCACCCGTAGCCTAACTTCCATTACACTTGGAAGAATGTCCCCCAGAGCCCTCCTGTGTTCACAGATGGGGCTTGGAAGATGACCGGCTCACAGGATACTGTACTCACCTGTAGCGTGATCCATGGATGAGTTCAGAGCTAAAAGTACTGTTAGATGGTGGGGTGTGGTTGGAGATAGGTCCCTGGAAAAGGACCCGATGTGTACATATCTGTCATGGCTCCTCCGTGCTCTCTCCGCTTCCTTTCGCCATGACACGAGCAGCACTCCTCTGCACCAGGCCCTCCCACCTAGCCGTTTTTGCTGCGGAGCCTGCTGACCATGGACTGAAACTTCTGAAACCATGAGCCAAAATAAACCTCTGCACCTTTACGTTGTGGGCCTCAGGCATTGTGTCTGAGCCACAAAGAAAGTGACTAAGACAGTAAGAGAAAAATTTTCTAGATTGAGTTATAGTAGTGAAGAAAATGCAGGGAACTAGTTTTTCCAGCAACCCTTCCCTTTATGGCGTTATGTTTGGATTCACCGTAGTCTAACTTCCATGACAGTTAGTAGGCAGGGTGAGATAGTCATTAGTCAGACCGCATACTTGGTGATAGCTGGATACGTCCCAGCCATGCGGATATCTCCTTTTAGTTCCCTTTCCTGCTTTTTTTGCTTGTCAATCAAAAGTGCCCCCAAACCACTGGCAACTACTTGACTTTCAATTTCTGTGAGCTGCAGATTGGTATAAATATTTCAAGAGCCCCAAACTGGAGATGCAGCTGTATTTTTCTTGCAAGCTGTGTGAAAGAGGTCATGAATTCAGAAGATGGGGCTGGGAATACACTTCAGTGCTCTGCCTCCTGGTCTGTAGATTGGATCGTGCTGCTTTGGCCTGCTTTGTAAACACTTTGTACCAGTGGTGAGTATGCCTGACATGGCCGACAGCCGGAGCCGTGTCTTCAAACACAGATGTGTGAGAGGCTGTTTCGCAATTCCTGGACATGTTTCCTAGAAATAGTTTAAGTGTTTTCATACACTCTCTATTCTAATAAATGCTACTGTCTTTCTTGTTTATAAGAAGATATGTTGAAATAGCACATTGCAAGAACTCAAAAAAATCAGACCCTCCCCCGCAAATAGAAGACCCAACCAAAGGTGGGCAAGAGAAATGGATAGACACTTCACAGAAGTATGAATGGCAGATAAATACAGGAAGAAATACTCAACGTCGCTGGCTGTTAGAGAAATGCAAATTAAAACAACATTGAGATTCTGTCTTAGTCCAGAAAGGGTGGCCATGATCAAGAAAGCACATCATAACAAATGCTGGTGGGGCTGTGGAGAAAAAGGAACATTTCTGCACTGCTGGTGGGAGTGTAAACTGGTAAAACCTCTGTGGAGATCAGTGCAGAGATTTCTTAGAAATCTAAAACTAGAAATTCATCTGTCCCAGCTATTCCCCTTGTAGGTATCTTCCCGAAATACTTAAAGACATCATCTTACAGTGACCCACGCATGCCTATGTTTTTAGCAACATGACTCATAATAGCTAAATCTTGGAAGCAGCCTATGTGTCCACCAACAGAAGGATGAATGAAGAGAAAATGTGGTATTTGCACACAATGGAGTATTACTGTGCCATAAAGATGCATAAACCTGAGACAACTGTAGGAAAATGGATGAATCTTGAGACCATATTGTGAAGTGAAATGAATCGGACACACAAGCTTAACTATCACATGATTTTTCTTATATGAGAAACCCAAAGTATAAATAAAGGTCCAAGTAAAAGATAATAGGAAGTAGGGAGATAGATCTTCCTCAAATGGGACAGGGATCAAGAGATGGAGGGAGAGGGGAGCGAAGGTAATAGGCATGAAAAAGGAATTGAGATGTGTTAAGTGCGTGTACTGACTCCCCATAAGGAGTGTAGACATCGTGTATTACAGACATGGACTAATAAAAATAAATAAAGAACGTATCACTTTGCAATCCTGGATCAGACCCACAATATACTTTTGCCAAGTTATTTGTGCAACACGGTAACAATTTCCACGGACATTAAAAGCTCAGGGGTGTTTTTTTTTAGGGGGGTCTCACTGTAAATTTTAGTTTTTATGTTATAGAGTCACAATTTTTATCATAATAATGATTTCTCACTCTCACACTTTTGTTTGGGTGCTAGGGATTGAACTTAGGGCCTTGCGTTTGCTAGGCAAGCACTCTAACCACTGAGCTAAACCCCCAGTCTTCAGATTTCTCACTCTCAATACTAGAGATTAAATAGTAATTTTCTGATTTTCTTCTTGACGAAGACCAACAGGCTCACGCGTGTCAAAGAAGGTCTGAAATATGGGGGTGGGAAATCTGACTGTAAAGTTTTAGTAGCTGTACTACGTACCCTTAAGATTCTCCTCAGAACACCCTAGAGGATTTGTGGCTGTTTCAGGTATATTGATTGTTATTCAAGGAAAGCACAGGCTTTTGTGAATTTGGTGTTGTGAGCGGTCGACATTAATTCTGGTAATCCTGATAGCTTTTACCTGAAATTCAGAAAAATGGACTGAGTTAAAGCTGTTTTATAAGAAGTATCAGTCACAGGCTGGGGATTTAGCTCAGTGGTTAGAGTACTCGCTTAACAAACACAAGGCCCTGAGTTTGAGCCCCGGCACCAGGGGAAAAAAAAGTATCCATCATATTAGTGAGACAGGATCTTGCTCAGTTGCCCGGGCTGGGCTGGAACTTGTGATCCTCCTGCCTCAGCCTCCCAGAGTGCTGGGATAACAGGTGTATGGGCCCCTGTGCAGCCTCTGATCATTTTTACAGACACGTTTACTGAATGCCAGTGTCCGTCAGGGTCCCGGAAGTGGAACTGTCCAACAGTGAAGGTGTGTGACAAATATCTTCAGCAGTCTACAACTTGTACTTGTGGTGAGTTGGGTTGGCTGACTCATAAAACAGGGCTTTCGGGCTTGTTTTGCCTTTTTACTTATTATTGCAGTACTGAAACATTTCCTGCAATGTATCATCTACTTTTCCATTAAGCGTGTCACTTAAAATATCTGCAGGAGCTTCTTCCTTAGCGAGCTATAGAATGCTTTGTTAAAATTTTCCCATGATTCAAGTGAGCCCCAGTGTCTAGTTCAAGTGACAGACTGCAGGCCCAGCAAGGAACACGTTTTGAGACAGGGTCTCACTATGTAGTCCAGGCTGGCCTCAAACTTGAGGTGATTCTCCTGCCTCGGCCTCCTGAGTGTTTGGATTACATTTATCACCACCAGGTCTGGTTTTTAATGCCAATTTTTGAACACTGCTGATGTGCCAAGATTGGAGACAGAAAATCACATTAGCCAGGCCATCAGGGCTCTCACTACTGAGACACAGAGCAAACAAACTCTTGAATCCTAGTGCTTTTTGTGGAAAAAAAGAGATTGTTAACCAATGATATAATTTGGATTTATAAGGTAGACAGAAGGAAAATAATTATATGTCAGTTATATGTCATCTTCTAGGAGAACAGAGACATCAGTGCGAGGATACCACCGCTGATCAAGTTGTATTTCTGCACCCATTCATGGTACCATCTAAGGAAGTGCTCTGATGTGGCTGTGGATGGCTTGAAGCTCTGCCTTCCTGGGATTAGCAGTGATAACTTCCCATAAAGATGTAGTTGTTGGGCTGGGGATTTAGCTCAGTGGTCAGAGTGCCTGCCTCGCAAGCACAAAGCCCTGAGTTCGATCCCCAGCACAGGAAAAAAAGAAAGATGTAGTTGTGGGAAGCCAGGTGTGGTGGTGCTTGCCTGCTGGGGCATTCAGGAGGCTGAGGCAGGAGGATTGCCATGAGTTTGAGCCCAGTGGGGGCTACATAGTGAGTTCAAGGGTTTTTCTATGTAGTCCAGGCTGGCTTTAAACTCATTATGTAGCCCTTGCTGGCCTCAAACTCGTGGCAGTCCTCCTATTATAGACAGCTAAGTTAGGTAGAAATATAGGGAGTCAGACAGGGCTGGGCTCTTGGAGAAGTCAGTGCAGAAGATGAGAACACACCACAACTGTGGCTGGAGGTGCGGGCCTTGTGATAAAGATGCAATGACCAGGCCTACATGCCTCCCTGAGGGATAAGCAATAAACTGAAGATTATACTCACCTGGTCCAATAAAGTCTAGATAGACATCAGTCACCCAACTGGGTGAACAAGACCTCCCGATCCATCCCTTCCTAAAATGGTCTTTGTTCTTTCTATACTATGTGACCTGCTTCCTCACTGGATCAACATTATCTAAGCGGTTATACTTGTAATCTTACTGGTTGATCAGTTTTTTTTTCTTTGTCCTGGGAATCGAACTCGGGTCCTTGTGCTAGCAAGGTAAGCACTTTAACCGCTGAGCTAAATCCTCAGCCTGGTTGATCAGTTTTGACCCATGTTGTACCTACCTCATGATGTTGCTGTATAAAACTTCCTCTGAGAAGTGGGCTTGTTGGCAACCCACTTCTGGGTCCCCTCCTGTCTCTCAGGGTCTCTCTCACTCTCTCAATACATTTTTCCTACTTTTAACCTCTGTTGCTCCTTAGAATTCATTCTTTGATTTTGGGGAACACAAATGTGGCATATCTGACATCTAGCAGGTTGGGAATTATATTTTCCCCTGTATCACTCCCGCTTCAGCCTCCTGGGTGCTGGGATTACATGTCTGCTCTCTCTCTTTCACGAGGGCACCCAGTCCTTGGGCTTAGTGTGCATCTTTTGTGACTTAGTCGTCTCCTAATGGCCTTACCTGCTAATACCATCAGCTGGTTGAGTGGATTCCAACATGCAAATTTTGGGGTAAACACATCCATTCAGCCAGCAGCACCTTCCTTGCCCTAAATCGCTCTTCCATCTTGGAAAGGAAGGAAGTAACAGGTGTCCCCCAAACCCAAGCGTGTTACCCAAACTCGGATACTTTCTCACGGTGGGAATGTCACTGTGGGGGCAGATTGTCTCACTATGGTGGCACACACACTGTCAAAAATATAAAAAACCAAGACCAGCCAGCGAGATCAAGACCAGCCAGCGAGACCAAGTCCTGCCACCATTTTGATTTTGGATGTAGTTCATCCTTTCCCGAGATGGGAATGTTGTGTCGGGGTAGGATGTTTGCTTTGCTTGTTTTGCTGGAACACACAGCTACTGTGATCAGCATTAGTAAAGAATGAAAGAGGCACAGTTTGAAATAAAGGAAGACGATTTATTTGGAAAAGGACAGAAAAAGAGAAGATAGACGGCTACTTTGGAAGAGTAGGGGGCATCAGAAAGGCGAACATCCCTTGCCCCTGGCTCCTTTTATTTCCCATCTCCCATGTGGGCGCCTGGAAGTTGTCACCATCTGATTGGCTCTCTGGCCATCTTTGACCCTAAATTGGTTACTTTTCTCTTGTTGCTCAGATGAAATACCTGACACCCAAAGTTAAGGGAGGAAAGATTTATCATAGCGCACAGTTCGTAGAGCTTTCAGTCTACAATCAACTGGATCCGAGGCAGGGTGGCACGGCAGACAGGCAGAAGGTGGCAAGGTAAGCAAGGGGCCTAAGCAGCTTCTTTCTGCTGCTTATAGCTTATCCAGGCTGCTGGGGTGGTGCCAGACCAATCAGTGGACTGATTTAGTAATCACAGGCCCTTAATCCCAGCATCACACACTCTAGTTTTAGCCACTTCTGAAAAAGCCCCACCTATGACTGCAGGAGGCTTGGGGGGGGGGCGCGGCGGGGCGGCGGGGGGAGGGTTAGGCACAAACCATAACATCTGGGTGCCTCTGTTTGCATTCTTTTTGTCCATTTGGTTCCTTCCTGTCCTATTGTGATGGCTAAGTGTGTGTGTGTGTGTGTGTGTGTGTGTGTGTGTGTCTTTTACATATTAAATAAGAGTCCCTAGGTGGCTGCCCCCTTTGCATTTTATGAGAGGTGGGTTGAGGGGCTGTTACTCTGGCCCTTTATGTTTCTGGCTCCCTCCATGCTTTGTTAACTCTTTCTGATAAAGCCTTATGGTAACTGTGTTACCTGGCGCCTCTCTGCCTCTGGTTTCTCTCTCCTTCTTTGTCTTTCTAACTGCTGTGTCTGTAGAGGCAAAAGCTGCTTTTAGTAAGAGTCCCTATTAATTTTTAATAAAGCCTATCTTTCCCCTGCCTTGACGGCGCCTTTGCCTACAGGAAGAGTATATAATCTTACACAGTTGAAATAAAGAAATGTTGCTGAAAAATCAGAGCAGAATACCTGGTTTTTACCTAATGCTTAGTTAGAAAAAGAAGGGATTCTTTTCCCTGTTTTTATTTTTCATCAGCCCCATGCTTGTAGTACATGATTACACTCCTCATGGGGAGAATTAAGACACGGACATAACATATCTTAATTCTGCTTTTATTTCCTTCCCCTCCCTCCATCTCTTGGTCCCCTTCCCTTGGAAAAGTCCTTTCAGATTGGATTCTCCTCGGTTTATGACAATCAGCACCTATCAAAGAGAAGAAGATGCCTCCCACGTTGGCATAATTCCCTAAAGCAGCCCAGCAACAACAGTTACAGGCCCCGGCCACAAGTGAGCTCAGACCCTTTAGAAAGAGACGTGGTGGGGTGCTCTCCAGAGATGACGATGGTGAAACACAAGGCAGAGAGTGTGATAATCCTCCTCATCCTCTTCAGAGCTGAAAAAGTAGTTGCAGATACAAAATTCATGGAGAGTTGCACTAAAAATATACGCGGCCATTAGCTCAGTGATTAGAGTGCTTGCCTTGCAAGCACAAGGCCCTGAGTTCAATCCCCGGTACCACCAAAAAAAAAAAATACGTGGCTTATAAAACAAGTGTTAAGGGGCTTCCTAAAAGTCACCAAGTCTGGGCTGGGGATTTAGCGCAGTGGTTAGAATGCTCACCTTGCAAGCACAAAGCCCTGAGCTCGATCCTCGGCACACACACACAAAAAGGAATAAATGAAAGTGACAGAGCCCGCAACAGTTAGGCTGAGTCTGGTGGACATCGGACCAAGGCTTCAGCACAATTTTGGCGCCCTCTAGTGTCTACTATGTAGCTTGGTCCTCTAAATAGGAAAAAACCCCGCAAGTCGCAGAGGTGTGTGCTGGCTGGCCTGGCGAGTAGCCAGCTGATTTTGAAATTTTGGGGGAGAGATGAGGAGACACCACTGGAGAAGTAAGCCAAGGAAAACCCCTCTTCATCCATAGGCAGGAAAGGCATTTTGGCAGCACAGTGTCGTGATGAGAAGTGTGGTTTAGAACAATTCGGCCATGGATGGTGGCACGAGACCAGATGTCTAAGGAGTCGGCGTTCCAGGCCTGTTTGCTGCCTGAATTCTTGACTCAGACCACAGAACAGCAGCTTCCTACTGGAACAGGAGCAGGGACTCCTGTCCTTTATCCCTGCTGCCCACAGCAGTGCCTGGTAGGTGATAGTGTTCTATTTAAAACATGGGGGCGTATTCTCCCTGCATGAGACTGAATGACTGTAGTGTCACTCCCACAGCTCCTCTGCCCCGTCTCTCCACAGGCTGCCTTTCAGGGAATGAAGAGGTTATAACTGGCTTCCCACCAGCCCGAGACGCAGGCATCATGTGTGCCATTTGCCTGCTTACAGAGTCCCACAGGGAGCTCCTGAGGTTGCCTTGGCAGTGGGAAAGGCCACCTCCTCATTTATGATTCTTCCAGGGCTCGGCTTTGGATGGAAACAAGGTGACCAGCTCAGGTGTATGGCTTAGGGTCAGGGCCAGGGGCTCCAGCAGATGAGGCAACCTCCAACGCACCCATACGTGAGCGGGCGGGATCAAGGGAGCCGGGCACATCAGTGTGCCTAGCCGCTCCCTGGCTGCTCCTGCAGTTTTTTGAACTCCCCATGCTCTTCCATGTGTGATGCAGTGACCGCCGTCTTGCCCACCAGGGTCTCTTCTACAACCCCGCTGAGCCTGGCGTGAAGGGGGCTCATTCTGCAGATGGACAGACTGCTACAGAAGTGAGAGGGGTGCCCAAGTCCACCTACGTGTGATGTGGGGGCACTGTGGTCTCTGGCATTATAAAACCCCAAACCCAAGTTCTTTTTTCAGTCCACAAAGGCTGGGCCCCTCCTGGGTCATTTCCAAGGGGCTAGTAGATGAGCTCACAGATGGGCTTGGGCCTGGAACGGCTGCTGGGAAGTTACGAGCTTCTGGCTCTCTTGCTGGCCTGGGGACTGAGGCAAGAATGGTGAGTGTGATGAGCCCAGAGGGGTGCAGCGCAGGAATGGGGCCGCCACCGCTTCCGCCCCTCTCGTCTTGCTGACTGAAGGAAGAGCCTCCTTCCTCCCCAGACTGCGGGTGCCTGCCTCCCATTGGCTCCCCAGCACAGCCAGGGTGGGAGCAGCCTGCATGCCACAGCCTCAGGACGCCATGAAACCGCCTGACAGAGCCTCAAGCCCACGCCCTTGGCAACTGTGGCCAGCCTACGTCACAGCGCCCGGCGCCAAGCGCAGCGGGTAGGAAATGGGAACCCCTGTGAGTGCGGCCTGGCCTTGACAGGAGAGCCACTGAGGCTAGAGTGCGTGCTGATGGAGAGAGGGCAAGGCCAGGGCCCGCTGTGCCCCGCCCTCCTGTCAGGACCAGCTCTGGCTGGTGGTCACGGGGTACCTGGAGCCACAGGACACCCTCCACAGTGCATGGTCACAGGACAGCCAGCTGTGCAAGACCTCTGTGGCGCTGTCCCAAGAGAGGGTGCTGGGGGACTGAGATTCCTCAACTGCTGTTATTGTCACTTGCTGTCAGGCTTCCCGGGCAGGCCAAGGTGGTTGCCTTGGGGGGCACCTGCAGGAACCCCACACTAGGGGACAGCCAGGTGTGGAGTCTAGGCAAGTCTAATGAACACGCCCCTCATCGCCAGCCCCACAGCTCCAGGAGCATGTTGATTTTGGGGTTGGACAGGCAGCGAGGTCAACGGGGTGATGAGCGTGTAGATGAGCTGTGAGTTGAGCCACCTCAGGTGTGGGTCTGCCTGGACCTCCAGGGGACCAGCTGTCCTCTCAAGCGCTACGTGACCTCCTTCAGGCTCACTTTTCACACCTGCTCAAGAGAATCAATCATGGCAGCACTGTTTTGGGCATTAGGTTGAACAGTCCTATAAATCTCCCCTTGAGTCGCTGGGCCTCTGGGGCCCTTTGTTAGTCTTTCTCATTTTTAATAGAAATTTTGGAAGCCAGCATGTTAAACAGAACCAGGAGACGGAAGAGCTGAGAAAGGGTTCTTCCTGCAGCCAGGGAGGAGAGCAGGGATGACCGTATAAGCAGAGTCCCGCCAGCAAAGGGAGCAAGGGCTTTGTTCGGAGAGGGTTTCTGTGTTGGGCAGCCTGTTGTCACTGTGACCAAAATAGCTGACACTCTTGACTTAACGGACTAGAGGTTTATTTTGGCTCATGGTTTCGGGGGCTCTGCCCATCGTTGGCTGGATCCAGGCAGAAACATGGTGAACTAACGTAGTGGAGGAAACCTGCTCAACGCGTGGCATCAGGGAGCACAGACAGGGGAAGAGCGCCAGAGAAGCAGGGGCTGAGGACCTAAGATCACACCCCAGAAATTGTCCCCAAGGTCACACCCCCATGACTCACTTCTTCCAGAGTCCCTACCCTAGTAATACATTGAGCTATGAACTCCTCAGTGGACGACCCATCGATGAAGTCAGCGGCCTCCCAATCCAGCTGCCGCTCCAGGGGTCTCTTTGCCCAGTCCAGGTGACAGCATGGTTAGCTGACACGCTCTGTGTATTTGTACTGGAGAGACCCGCGGTGGCATGTAGAGCCAGGCACATTCCCACACACGTGCAATTCAAGGTCATGCCTCTTCGTGGGCAGCCTGTTTACCAAAGGCAGGTAGAGTGGAGTATTTAGCACCACAAGGGCATTATCGTGAGCAGTTACTCTGAGTCACCTAGAAGAGGGCTGGCTGGCTTTCGCTGGTTGAAAATGCTTCTTTGTGGTCTTCTCTGGAGGTTGTAATCTGAACCAAGGAGAAGACTTGAAGGAACGTCAGCAGTCAGCAGATTCCTCCTCCTTCTAGCGACAAGCACTGTGCTTAAACCTGTGACTCCTGATCAGCAGCTGACACTTTTGTACGGAGTCCCCTGGTGAGGAGGCAGGTGGCTGGCCACACCCTCATCCTGGACTTGAGAGTCTCTTGGGTCACCTCCTTCCTGTCAGTCTGTTCTAATGAATCACACCTTTTGTACCCGAGATACAGAGCGTGTGAATGGCTTCCAAACCTGGAGGCTTTGTCCACTGACCCCAGTCCCTAATGGCACCCCAAGGGGGTGCTCAGCTTTAGAAAGGAGTCTCAAGATGATGTTGTTCCATGGGGTCACCCCCAGTTCCTGATGGTGAAGGGTCTTCCTACTTCTAGCCCACTCTGTTGTCTCTCGTGCCTCAAGGGCCTCCATTGTAGTGACCTGGACTGTAAAGAAGGTACCCGGGCAGGGGATGCAGGCTTCCCCAGCAGGCCTGCCTGACCATGGCTGCACCCCTTAAGCTAATGAGTAGGCTGGCCTCAGTGGGCTGTTTGAGTTCAGGACTGTGTTAAGTTGGGGACTGTGGAGGGATCGGGTGCCAGGGTTGTGGGACCCAGTGAGGGGCAGAGTCCAGTGCCTGTGGGGTGTAGATGGGGTCACCATTTTATTGATCAAGAAAGATCCCTTCTGGTCCCTGGGTACATGGGCGTCTCCAGTGTCTAGCAATGAGATGGAGGTTGCAGGGGCTTCTCTGTCCTGCACCCCACAACCACCTTCCAAGGCCCAACTGGAACCTGCCTGTCTTAGTGCTTGCTCTGGCCCAGTCTCAAAGTGTCCTTTCTACAGCATCCCCCTGCCTGAGGCCCCAAGCCAACTCATGCCGGTTCTTCCCCAGGTCCCTGCAGGCCCTGGAAAAGGGTCACGGCATCCAGAGATAGAGCTGCGGAGGCTGCCCGAAGGCCGGGGATCCCGGCGTCTCATCAGCAGGGTGCTTGCCAAGAACATGGGTGGCCCTTTGCCTTGTGTATGGCCTTCCGCCTTCCTCCTGCTGCCTGCTGCTCTTGTTAAACCTCTCATTCCCAGATCTCGTGGGCAGCTGTCTCCCCTGCTCTGCTGCTTGGATTGGACCTTCCTTTTCCTTCTGTTCCGTGGTGAGAAGCCTAATTGGTGTCTTCTCTTTCAGTGCACTGGTGCAGGTGTCCCACTTTCCGCCTCCACGGACCCTTCTGGAGCTGTAAGAGGCAGCACCTCTGTGTCTCAACAGCAGTACCTCTCCCTCCTCTGCCCTGGCACTGGGGGTTTGGGAGAGATGCTCCCTGTCTCATTTCCCCACCTGAGATGTGGGGGCCACCAAGTCCCTCCTTCTAGAGTGCTCTGAGGATTTAGCTCAGTAGCATTTACGAGAGTGACTACGCAGACCCAAGGACACTGTCCCCACAGAGTGGGACAAGGCTGGGGCCTGTCTGGCATCTTTTTTTCCATGCTCTCACCAGCCCATACCCCACCTTTTTGACCTGCTCCCCAGGGTGGGTGGGCTTCTGGGAGACTGGACCAGACTGCTGATGGTCTGGTTGTCATGGCGACTTGCAGCAATCTCATCCGTGTAAGACAGAGTGGACAGTACGGTACAGATGCTGGTGTGCAGCCAGCTGTGGGTGGACATGCACATCCCTGGCACCTCCCATCCCAACAGCCTGCCCTTTTCCTGGCCACCAAAGCAGGGCACCGATCAGTATACAGCAAAAGTGCCTAAGACCCAACCTCCGGGAAATTTCCTTGGTGTAATTCCAGGGAATTGTGGCATTTTGTCCATTCCGTTGCTTTTAATTTTACCCTCTAGTGGTCAGAGACAATTTGAATTCAGAAAGTCTTTACCATTTCTGTGTTTCCACCATAGCAATATACTTAATTAGGAAAAAACCAACAAGCATAACACAGAAAAGAAAGTACAATAAAGACAGCCTAGAATATAATTTTGAGTTCTAATGAACATGTTCGTAAACAGTGTTGGCTTTTGAAAGCAATGTAAATACACAGAGGAAAGTCTGAAACGTGAGTGCAAACACCCGCAGCCCAACCGCACACCATGTCAGTGACCTCGGTGTTCACGCTTCCGCCTGGCTTTAGCCAACAGGGACCGACTTCAGGCGGGCTTGAGTCCTCATGGTCACCCCTGGTCCCCAGGGCTCCTGCAGTCCACCTGGAGTGATCCGGTTTCCTGTCTGCGCACCAGTCTGTGATCCGGTTTCCTGTCTGTGCCCCGCCTCTGCCCACTGATATGTGTCACCTTCCTGTCCACTAAGGCTCGGGATCAGAAGGGAGACAGGAGAGAGGGGCTGAGGGCCAAAGGGAGCCCACTGGCAGATATTGGCCAGTGCCACCGTGTTTTAGTTATTTTTCTCTCGTTGTTGGGACAGAATATTCGACACCCAAAGTTAGGGGAAGAAAGGTTTATTAGCTCACAGTCTGTAGAGGTTTTAGTCTATAGTCTGCTGGGTCTGAGGTGGGGTGGCGTGGCAGGGCGGCGTGGCAGGCCGGCAGCGGACCGGCCGCAAAGTAAAGTGAGGAAAATGTAAGGAATGTATGTAAATAAGTAATGTAAACAAGCAGCTAGTTAGTTTCTTCTTGTATCTCTTATCTAGGCTACCTGCCCCCAGGGCGGCCCGTACTTTCACCCCCAATCTCAGTCTCACATCTTTGATTTCAGCAGAACCATGTCAAACCGATCAATGGATCAATTTAGTAATCACACACTCTAGATCCAGTTATCTCTTACCACATGAGGCTTTGGGGAGACATCTAGACACAAACCATAACACATCGTTTTCCTTGTGTGGGACATTGGCCATGTGGGTCCATATGTGTGTGACAGTCTGAGTGTGTTTAGGTACGAGTATATACATAAATGTGATCATTAATTGTAATATGCCAACTTGATTTGAGTACAGACCACCTAGCAAATTAGTGAACTCTGGGTGTGTCTATGGGTGATTGACAAGTCGACCAGCAAACTGATGGAGGAAGAACCATCCCAGATGTGGGTGGTACCAGCCAATAGGATTGTAGTTTGTGCAGAATAAAAAGGGGAAGAAGGACATGTTTTCTTTTTTGAAAGAGCTCTGGTCTTCACCTTTGCCTTTGGATATTGGTCTCCAGTTTTTTCAGCCTTCCAGTGCAGGCTCTCATCGGTGATTTTACGGTGAGCTTCCAGGCCTTCAGACTTCCACTGCCCTGAGATTTTCTGGCTCTTCAGCCCTCAGAGCATCATTCTGCATCCTTATACCTTTGATCCTCCAGAGGGCTGTTGTAACTCTTTTGCCTCTGATCCTGTAAGCCTGCTTAAAAGAGCCTTTGTGTGATTATACATATATTTTATATTGATTCCAAAAAACCCCCTAATACAGTGAATGTGCCTAAGTGAATGCAAGTGTGTGGAAGATGAGTCATTGGGCATCTGTGTCAGTGGGTGAGTGTGTGAATGTATAGGTGTAAGAAGACATGAGTGTGTGAGACAGAATGAGTGGGTGTTTGTGAATGGTGAATGTGAGTTAGCTGGTAAGTAGACGAATGTGTCATGAGTGTGTGTAAGTGTGAGGGTAAATATGTGCATGTGTGGGTGAGTGTGGAAGTGTGAATGGATGAGTGTGATATCTTGTGCTTGTGAAGGTTGTGTGGAAGAGAATGAGTGAAGATGGATAGGTGAATGTGAGTGTGAAAGTGTGTGAGAGTGCACACTTGTCCCTCACTTCCCCAACTAGAGAGGGGACAGAGGACTGATTGATTCCATGCTGGTTTTCTCCCCGGGCCCATGGGGCCACTGGGACATGTAGCTGGTCATCTTTGAGGTACACGGCTGCCATGGTCACCGTCAAGGTCGTGAAGCACACGGGCAGTGACGCTGGACTCAGCATGACATCGCGGATCAGCTGCATTCCAGAGAGGTGGAGCTGAGACTGCTGGGGCCAGAGCAACACATGGGGAGCCTTGCGATGGGAGCTGGCTCGCTCTTCCCCGGGCCTCATTCTCGGCCCTCAGTGCCGTGCCCCAAGCTGGCGGCCGGCGAGGGGCTGGGGCTAAAGCACAAGCCGTTCCCTTGAGAAGTCCCCACCCCATCAGGGCCGTGGACACCACACCGCGCACCGGCGAGGCCGGAGAACACAGAAGACACAAGGGGATCAAAGCATTTTGGAAATGTCCCCATTTGGGAAAGACATTCGTCTCCGACTGGGAAGACCACTGGACTCTGGGTTGTGAGTTCACAGGAAAGGGACATCCTGGCTCCCATGTGGTTCCTGCACCCTTCCGACCCCTGGGGTCTGACCCCCAGTGCTGCAGGGTGGACGCCAGCCGCGCTTGCAGCCCCCGACCCAGCCCCGCCGGCCACCGCTCTGAGCGTCTCTCTTTCTTACCTCGCGAAGGGCAGAAATGGAAGCCACGCGGTGCCGCCAGTCACACCTCTTGTGTCACTGGAAAATGGGGAAAGTTTATTCTGGTCTTTTCATTGGGGTCCACAAGTGTAATTCTCAGATACGCATGTATCTAACAGAGGCGCTATTTCCCAGTATTTGAATACTTGGGAGCTGCGGGTCCTTGCTCCTCCCTCCTTTCAGGAAATCTGTCACCTTCTCCCACACTGCTCAGCCAAAGCCTGAGGACAGTCCCCCGGGGGAAGCGAGCGTCAGTTAGAACCCGGCTTTCAGGCCTGACTGCTGAGGCCCAGCAGGACCCCCCAGCTGGACTTCTGCTGCCCTGTTCTCCCTTATACTGGGGTCCTCGTCAGGACAGCAAGGGTAGCTTTAGGCGCATCTGAAAGGGAGGCCAGAGGGTCAGTTGAGTGAGTGGTTTTCATAGCATAATCCGCAGTGCGGCGAGGTTGCTTTGTACACAAATTAGATGTTATCTCTGGGCGCGGTGGTGGACACCTGCCATCCCAGCACTCAGGAGGCTGAGGCAGGAGGATTGCCATGAGTTTGAGGCCAGCCTGGGCTACAGAGGGAGACCCTGTCTCAAAAAACAAAAACCAAAGTATTAGCCATTATCATTTCTCTCTCTTTCCCCAGCCACTTGCCCAGGACACCCGTCTGCTGCCTACTCAGGGGTGAGCTCATCTCACATCTAATGCTGTCTCTCCCAAACCACCTCCTTGGTTGGCCATCACTGTCGCTTCCTAGTCACCCAGACACTTGACTTTTATACAGAGGCCAGAGTGATGGCACCCTGCTTGAGCTCGAGAGAAAAGCAATGCTTTCCTCACACGGGCCCTGCAAGCCTGACTCTCAGCCCTCAGACCCACATCACCTCCTCCGCCTTCCCTGCTCTCCCCTCACGGCCACCCTGGGCTGTGTGCGAGCTGAGCTGCTCTGGCCTCGACACCGTCCCTACCCCAGAGTGGAGGTGACCCCAGACCTGAGCCCCCCAGTCACCTCGGATGGACCTTCCCTGATAGCTCCCCTCCCGACCCCGCCATGCCCAGCTCAGTGCTGTCACTGATGGGTGCACAGTGCCTCCAGTGCAGGCTGATGGTCCTGGGCCTTGCCCTGTCCTCCTGGCATGTGCTCTGGAGCCCAGCAGCCAGCAGGCTGCTCCATGATGGGTGCAGGCAGACCTTGGAGTTGCCCTCAACATCGACAGCCTCTTGCCCCGCGATCCTGGCGAGAGGTCGCCGTGAGACGCTGCTCCTGCGTTGACTTGGTGGTGGGAGTGGAGAACTGGGGCCTGTCCCAGCCCTTCCCAGGGAAACTGGTATTGCTGAGCTGGTGCCAGACTGGGGGATTGGGGACGGATCCTCTGAGGGACGCCAGATTCCTAGAGAGGGCTTGGGGCTTGGGGCAGCTGAGGGACCACGGCGAGTGAGGTCCTGTCTCCGCGCACATCAGTTTGGTGTGGTCTGAATCTTGCCTGCTATCTGACCTCAAATCACCAGGCTCTGAGGTTCCACACCTGTTGAAGCGTGTCATCTCAGAGTGTCACCACAGGTCTGAGCGCATGTTTCAGTTTCAGTGCCTGGGGCTCATTCCGAAGACTGCAGTGTCCCCAGGGGTTCTGGCTCTTCCCTGAGTTACTGTGCCTGTGACACACCCAGCCCGCCCCTCGTGAGCACATACTTTGTTCCTTCCCAGGGTGCTGGGGTGGCAGCAGAGTGTCAGCCATGCCACTCGTACAGCTAGCACTGTGTGTGCCTGGCATCCTTTGGACTCTCTGCACAAGATGCAGGAGGAGCAGCTGCTGTTGGGACAGTGTCAGGTGAAGAAACTGAAGCTGCCGTGCAGCCCAGGGTCTGGGTGGGGTTGGGGTACAGATCTGGGGGAGGTGCTGCACACTGGCCTGTGAGGTGGGGCCTCCCAGAGGCAGGGCAGGATCGGCTCTGTTTGAAGATGAAAGAAACCAAACCAAGGTGGAAGCAGATTATAGGGTGTTGGCAGTAGCAGAAATGGCATTTGGCTAAGGGTTGGGGGCACCTGCACCAGGGCCAAGACGTGGGGCTGCTGTACATGGTGGACCTGGAATGGCAGAAACTGCCTGATCTTGGAAGGTTTGTACATCTTGTCCAGGCACTGGGGAGCCAGCTGGTGGAGGACAGCAGATGGCCACCCACACCAGCCCCACCTCCACCCTGGAGGGCAGCCATCCAGGATGCAAGCCAGCCATGCAGACGGGGACAAGGGACATGATGTACTGTTAACAAAAAGTATACTCCAGCAAGAGGGTAACAGTTAACGAAGAGTCAGGCATTGGAAATGTTTTCTTAATTTGTAGTAATGCTATTCCAGGTGTAGTGATCGATTGCCTCATTTTTGAAGATTCTCTGAGAATTGAGCTGGTGATGTGGGCAGTAAAAGAATTTACCAAAGCAAGGAAAAGAGTGAAGAGAAGAGTTCATTCCGGCCAGGCGTGGTGGTGCACGCCTGTAATCCTAGCTCTCGGGAGGCTGACGCAGGAGGATCGCCACAAGGTCAGCCTGGGCTACATTGTGAGTTCAAGGCCAGCCTGAACTACATAGTGAGATCCTATCTCAAAAGACTGAAAAAAAAAAAAAAGGACTTTATTCCAATCAGGGTACCCCATCAAGAGGGACATCTGGCGAGTTTCCAAGAGAAGAATCTCACCTTTAGAGTGAGACATTGGGGCTATTATTAGGATTTGAGGGTGTAGAAAAAGGGTCTGGAGAGCAAATGTGACTACTAAAGAATGTCTTTTTCCAGATCTTCTAGCACCTCACGTTGTGACTAAAATTATATACTTAAATTTGGAATAGGACAAGGCCATCTTTTCTGGCCTTTTAGTTTCAGAGAAGAGATCTGTGCATTGACTTTTAGAGATGAGTTAGAACTTATTTGGAGGAATAAATGGCCCTTGCATCAAAGGTTTGTTGTTGTCTTGTGTAACTTTGCTTAGTGCTGCTGTACTGTCTTATGATGCTGGGTCTGAGCTGGCAAGATAGCATTAATGGAGTCCTGCTGCCTAGGGTTTTGTGTGTAACAGAACTTCACTAGGTAGTCCAGACAATGGCAAGTTCATTATTCTGCCTAATATGCCCTTTTTTCTTTATAAATTACCCAGCCTCAGGTATTTTATATAGTAATGCAAAATAGATGGTTACTGTCCTCAGTCTTGCTGGTGTTGGGTTGGTTGCAGACATGACCATTAGGGTAATCAAAAAATCAGAAAAAACAGTGTGGGATGAACAGCTGGGCATAGCGGTGCACATCTGTAATTCCAGCACTCGGAAGGCCGAGATGAAATTGGTATCTGAAAACAACTCGAGTGATTGTAAATGGTGGACATTACAGAAGTATACCGAGGTTTGAAACGTCAGTGGCGAGAGTGCTTGTTGGGTTGCGGCTCATGGTTGGGTGTGGAAGGGGCTTGGAATGCAGCACGCTGATGTCCTGCAGCTGCTCAGAACTAACATGCTCTGAGCTTCTCAAACAGACTGGGGGGCAGAACCAGGGGGTGAGTGTAACGTATTCTGATCACCGAACATTTCTAACCGAGCCTAGGCACAAACACCAACGGCTGTGAAATTAAATGACCCACGAGAACCAACCAACTCTCAGCTCCCAAGACCTTTCCGAGGCCACAGTGTTCGCAGCTGTAAGATAACTAAGGGCCATAAGTCATACAGGATGCCTGCAACCAGGAAGGAATGTCCAGCTCTTCCAGCCTTAGACACTTCCCAAGGCCCACAGCCCTGAGATAAGGAGGAACAAAGAAGTACCCTTCTTTGCAGAAATCTCTCAGACCAGTCGATGCCCACACCCTCTTTCTACCACTTTTTCACAAGAGCCATCTAAGGAGTCTTAGTGATTTAGGGGAAAAAATATGACTCTCAACCTGCTAGATGTCAGTTATGCCGAGTTCGTGTTCCCCAAGATCAAAGAAAGAGTTCTAAGGAACAAAGGAGATTAAGAGTAGGAGAATTTATTGAGAGAGAAAGAGAGCTCCTGAGAGACAGGAGGGGACCCGAGTGGGTTGCCAACGAGCTTACTTTTCAGGGCAAGTTTTATAGAGCAAAATCACGAGGCGGGTACAATTTGGGTCAAAATTATGATGAACCAATAATATTACAAGTGTAGTCGCTTAGGTAACATTGATCCAATGGGGAAGCAGGTCATGTAGCAAATGGACAAGGAAAGAACAAGGACATTCCAGGGCAGGGTGGATCTGGAGGTCTTGGTCACCCACCTGAGTGACCAATGTCTATATCTAGACTTTATCAGATCAGATGAGTGTAATCTTCAATTCATTGTTTATCCCTTGGGCAGGGGTGTAGCTCTGGTCATTCCATCCTTATCTTGAGGCCTGACCTTCAATGGATGTGCCTCCAGCCATAGTTGTAGTGTAGTCTCTTATTTCTACCTAATTTAGCTGTCTATAGTATTAGGATTTCTCATAGTGTCAGGATTTTGCGAAGAGAGTTGCATCCATGCTATATTATTAGACCCTTTGAGAGCCAGAATTTTCAGTTCATGAAAAGGCTGGACTTATTTTCAGAAATTGAAAGGAAACAAGGGGGGACGACACCCATCCTGATGCTTTGCTGCCATATTCTAACACTGGATGAGTCCTTGGCAAGAACCACAGCCCAGCCTAGCTGTGTTGCACCTAATTTGGAAGAAGGAAATGCTCTGCATATACTGTAAGGGATTCTCAATTCTGACCTGCATGACAGTCACCAACAGTGCTTGTGTGAATGCAGGTTGCTGGGCTGCAGCCCCACGATGTGATTCTGCAGAGTCTGCAGATCTTGGGGTGGGGGGCTCGTCTGCAGTTTTAGGAGATGTGGACTTGTTATCAGGTAGGTTCTGATATTCCTGGGTTCTTCCCCTCCTTGAGCAAAGAATTGAACGAGAGGGGCAAAAAAATTTTAAATAAAAGTTCTAAACTTTTATTTAAAATTATAGAGAAAAGAAGAAAAGGAAAGTTGAGCATAACAATAGAAACAGCAAAATGTATACCACACCTAAAAGGCGCAGTAGGGATTACCATGAAAAGGCATGGTAGCCTTGGCGCTGGGTGCCCAGACACCGTCTTCTCATGGGAGGGCAAAGGGAGAGCGCTTTCCCTGGCAGTGTTCTAGAAAGGAAGAGAGCTTGCTCTCAGTGTCACTTCTATTTATAGAATGGAGTTCCCATCTGCGTGTGAAATTGTTCCCGGCAGCGCTTGAAATTGGCGCCTCAAGCTGACGTCAGGTCCAGGCCACTCCCCCGGGGCTGAGGTGGGGTCTAAATCACTCCTCCAGGTCACACCCCCTTGCCGGCCAGCCTTAGCCACGCCCTACTCCGACCTCAGACTGTCTGGGTACCACACTTTGGGACCCCTGTGCTCTAAGGGCAAATTATTTGGTACTTATTGGAGCACAGAAATGATACCATAAGACACGAGACAGGAAAATGGCCTTCCTCGCAGAATTCTTACCTGAATTCCTGGGAATTCAGAAAAATATTTTCACTGAAATTCTTTCAGGATCCTTGACCTGAGCATTGTCTGTGCCAGGCTCTGAACTGGGACTAAAAAAGAAGCTGTAAACTTCATGGTTAAGCCTATAACCCACAACTTATTTATCTAGCCTAAAGCACAGATCATGAATTTGTTTTTCCTTGTGTATAACATAGTTTATTTATTTATTTATTTATTTATTTATTTATTTATTTTTTGTTTTGTTTTTTTGAGGCAGGGTCTCGCTATGTAGTTCAGGCTGGCCTTGAACTCACATGTGGCCCAGCCCTTGAACTCTAGATGATCCTCCTGCCTCAGTTTCTCAAGTGCTGGGATTACAAGCACGTGCCACCATGCCCAGCCAATATAGTTTTTAAAATCACCATTTGCTAACACTTTTCTTCATCACTGATTTTTTTTGGGGGGGTTGCTGGGGATCGAACTCAGGTCTTGTGCTTGCTAGGCGGGCACTCTAACCACTGAGCTAAATCCCCAGCCCTCATCACTGATTTTTTTTTTGCACAACATACAAATAAATCTCATGCCCTCTCCCTCTTCCTCTTGTTTTATTTCTCTCTTTAATTTCCATTTTCCCTTCATCTCATTTGGAGCAGTTTCTTAACACAATTTAAGAGGTGCTGATCTTACCAATCACAGTAAATGGTACTTAAATACCATCAAACACAAAGGTGAGATTTTCGTCTCCAACACCATAAACCCCTCATTAGAGCCAGCCACAGCCTACAGAGTAAAATAAGTCTATCACCCATACCCGTTTGTCATTCTTCTTCCCAGAACCACAGTCCTTGGTGTCATCCACTGAGACAGCACTGTGTATGTATTTGTATCTACTGGGCAATGGGGTGTAGCAGTTATTAGACAAGACTGGATTACTGGGTCCGAGGAAGCAGCAACTGCAGTAGTTTTGGGCAGCCAATTGTTCACGGGACTTGCAAGGCATAAAATTTGGCCACGTTGATATATTCCAATGAGTTAATGGTTTTGAAGACTTGCCTTAGGGAGCATGTGAAGATACGCAGATGATGTTTATATTTTCATATGCTTTCTGGTGGCATGAGATGTTTTACATTTTTTGATCAAATATTCGGGCTCTTTGATGCTGGATTCTTGGGTTGTGGTCGGCTTTTGAACATCTTACCTAGTTTTGGAGTTAGGAGGTAATTTAAATGGGTTCTGTGGTTATGTTTAGCGGGGATAAGGAGGAAGCCTGTAAGATGTTTGTGCATATCTACTTGCATGTAACATTTAAGTATTTTAATATTTCAAGAAAGGCTGAATTGTATATAATTTCAGATATGAGGCAAGTGCGCATTTTTTCCCCTGTGTGGGCAATGTTCACATTAGTGTACTTTGGAGCTTTAGAGAATTTAGGAAATAGGTGTAGAGCGCTGATATGGAACTCTTTGTAGAGCTGATGGAGATTTTTATGGGGAAATGTAAATCATTCCAGATAGAATTTGTTCCGTACTGGGCTGGGGATTCAGCTCAAGTGGTAGAGTGCTTGCCCAGCAAACACAAGGCCCTGAGTTCCATCCCCAGCACCAAACCAAACCAAACCAAAAACCAAGGAAACTCCCCCAAAACCCAACAAAACAAAACAAAACAAAAAAACAAGAAAAAGAATTTGTCCCCCCCAAAAAAACTTGTCCTGTATTTTCAGCTGTGTCATAGCCATAAAATTGTTCTCAATTGCAGCCACCTGCAACTAAATCTGTTAAATTTCCTCACGTAATTAGAAATATCTGCACACAATCGCGATAAATTCATATACATTTTATTTATTTATTTATTTATTTATTTATTTATTTTGGGGGGATCAAACTCGGGGCCTCTTGCTTGTGAGGCAAGCACTCTAACCACTGAGCTAAATCCCCAGCCCAAATTCATATAAATTTAAAATCAAGTAAACCTGTATGTTTTTCATATGTTCATCCAGGCATGCAATCATGATTTGTTGAAAAGATTAAGTTCTGTGGATCACTTTTCCTTTGCTCCTTTGACTATTCGCATTAATCTATTTGCAGGCAGTGTACATTACAGACAATGTAATGTGTTTCGATAAACACTTTCTTGATGTATTTATCATTTGCAGAAGTTTACTTCCTTAGATCCTGTAGCTTTATAATATGTGCAGAAATGGGACTCCCACTTCTTCAACATTGTTATTCATCACTGTGTAGGTATTCTATGTATAAGCAATTTGTCAGTACATATAATATAGTTCAATAGAAGCTTGAGATTATACTATAGATCAAATTGAGAACTTATGCCTAAGTAATATAGATCATAAAAAGGGTATCTGTCCCTTTAGGTTTAATTTTTTTCCATAGAATTTCATAGCTTTCTGGATGTACATTTATAACCATTTCATTTTTAAGTGGTACTGTAAATGGTATTATTAATAAATTCCAGGTGTTCATTTTTGGCATAAAGAAAATATTGACCTTTTACAATGACATTGTAGTTTGCCTCTTTTTTTTTTTGTGCTGAGGATTGAACTCAGAGCCTTGTGCTTGCTAGGCAAGTGCTCTATCACTTGACCTAAATCCCCAACCGCAAGTTTGTGTCTTTTTATCTACATCTATTGTCATCAAGATCTCGGATACTTACTGTGCTCCATTTCTCTGCCTTTCAAAACTCATGACATTAAATAGTTTTACACTGATTTTCAGTGATTAAGTCTGAGATCCATAAAGGGGTATCAAACAACAACCGTGAGCTTGGGGTATATTGTTTAGTCCCCTGGTGGCCAGCAGGGGGCGCCAGGACCTGCATTGACTGTGCTGCGCGGTGCGCATGTGCCTCCCACCCGGGGGTGTCCTCGCTGTATTCAGCCTCCGCAAGGATGTCAGACTCCGAAGGACCATACTGAGTCAGCACTGCTGCCCTGGGACAACTTGGGGGTATGTCCACCAGGAGGAAAAATCTATCCAGGCCCTAAAGGCTGACACGGAGGCCTTGCCATGGCTTCTTTTCTTAAAAATAAATTTTATTTTAGATAATTGTCATATTTAAAAGATCATCTCAGTCAAAGAGTAGGCAGTCTTCTGAGCAATGAATGAGGGAAGAGTTTCACGTTGGAAACTCCTTCAAATAAAGAGGCTCTCACTTTCTGGGAGGTTCCCAGGTTGGTTACTCTTCCTCATGTAATACTTTAGGAACGCTTACTTTATAAAAGTGTCCATTATTCGGGCTTTAATGGGTAGAAATCATGTCATGCTGTGGTTTTTTACAGATTCAGTATCATTTGCAGGTGTTGCCAGTGTGAGCTCTTGTGTAAGCTAGAAATCGTACATGGACTGGTTCTGCTTATATTAAAGTAAAAGTTTATTACAGGAAAGCAATACAGCTTTGTACCCCAAGAAGCATGGTAACTTGGAATGGAACAACAAAGCTTCCTACTCCGCAGAGAGAGCGGCAGAACAAAGACACATTCCATTCTTATGGGGCCTTGAAGGAATTCTGTTAGTTTTTATTATTTTCAAGAAAATTTAGGTAACTCTCGCGAGAAGAGGAAGTTTTAGCATGCATGTGCCAACTTGCACACAGCTTAAAATATGCTCAGAAGTATATTACATCCCCCATCAGGGCGGAGCTCTAAATGTGCTATTATGGGGGTGTGGTGAAGTTTAGGATCAGCGCTCAGTCAGACCCATCACCATCTTTGCCTGCACTGGTCTCTTCCAGTTTGCTCATGCACCCTGCTTCCTCATCTCAAGGAGCACAACAGCTTGGTGCCTGTTTTACCTTTGTCTTCTTATCAGAAAAAAATGCAGCTGCCTGATCATCTTTTGTATGGCAGCTACTTCAAAATGTTGGTAACTTCATCTCACAGGGAAAAATGTCCATGTGGTTTCAGAGAGGGAGCAACACATAGAGAGTGAAAGAAAATACAAAAATCAGGATTTTGAAGTCAGTGAGGTGGGCAGAGACTGATCCACATCGGCACCTGAGACAAAAGAAAAAATGTACTGCTGTGTATGTCTGACATTAAGTTGATATTGTTTGTTTTTCTTGCAAGGTTGCAATAGTTGCAAATATCTTTTTTTTTTTTTTTTTTGGTGCCGGGGATCGAACTCAGGGCCTTGCGCTTGCAAGGCAAGCACTCTAACCACGGAGCTAAATCCCCAGCCCCAGTTGCAAATATCTTTAAATGCAAGTATATGAAAAGAGGAAGCATTATTTCAACTTTTAATATTTATAGCACTTCCATTTTTTAATTTCCTGGGTTTAATAGAAGCAACATTTTTCAATAATATATTTAACACTTGGTGCATCTCAGTTTTATTTTAGATAATTGTCATATTTAAAAGATCACCTCAACCAAAGAGTAGCCAGTCTTCTGAGCAATTAGTAAAGGAAGAGTTTCATGTTGGAGAAATGGAATAAAAAAATCAAGCCGTTTCCAAAACGTTCCTGAATATTCACAACACCACCAGTGTGGGAGCTGTAAGTATATTATCACACAGAACTTCAAAGGGTATTTTGGACACTTCCATTCTAAGTTCATAACTGTCTGAATTGAATTTGGATATAAGCTGTATAAAAATAGTTAATGTTGTCCCAGCTTTACTGGGATTATATTGATATGTTTTTTAACCTTTTTTTTCGTTTTTTTCCAGTGCTGGGGCTTGAACTCAAGGCCTTGTGCTTGCTAGGCAAGCACTCTAACACTGAGCTAAATCCTCAGTTGAAATTTTTTTCTTAATTTTTTTCTAGGTTTTTTTTTTGTGTATGTGAGCTGGAGATTGATAGTTATTTTAGTATATGTGCTGCCGAAGCAAGCACAAGAGATTGATAGTTTTTTTGTAGATTGGTTTTGGCTTTTTTTTTTTCATGAGTGTGAACATTGTTTTTGGTTTTTGTTTTGTCTTTTCCTTCTTTCTTTCCCTTCTGTCTTCTTCACCAGTTTCCTGAGACTCAAGTTATCTTCCTTTGTCCTTCAGCCTCACTTCTAATCTCTTTCTCTTCTTTCATTTATCTATTTTTTCCTCCTATCCCTTTAAAATTTTCTTCCTTTAGGGTAAAATTGCTTTATTAAGTGGCTATTTACTGTGTATAATTGATTTTTCTTAGATCTTTTTTTTAGATCTTGTTATATAACTATAAATCTTGTACCTATGGTTAAAGTTGACAAATTAATGGTTATCACAGTTTGTCATTTTCTAGTCTGTGCTTGATGGTATGGTTATTACTGATTGTCCTACTTTAGCCAAGTGACATAGTTGTTGTGAAAAATTGACTTTCCTTGTACGCCAATACCTAGATTGTGTGGGGGTCATAAACAATACTATAGTCCAGTACCAAAGAACTGGGTGCTAGCCCAAACAGGCAGCAACCTTTCATTCCTAATAAATTGGGACAGACTCAAAAGCCAAAAGCCAGCTACATGTAGGAGACATCTCTGAAAAGCAGTCATTTCCTAAAGAGGTCTCAATACTAGTAACATACTTGATCTTAGCTGAAGGTCGAGAAGTGATCAATACTAGTCATAAAACTATCTACCATAATCATTCTACAAGCCTCAATGCAGAAAACAAACAAACAAAAATCGAAAATGAGAAAACACGGAGGCAAGGTGCAACCCATAACCCCCAACTTGCCTGAGGCAAATCAAGGGGGACATTGCAGTGGAAGAAAGCAAAACCTCTCAGCTGAACTTTATAAAATGGTAACACTGGAAATAACAAAACAGATCAATAAGTCTCTTGACAAAAACAAAGCAGAGATAATTAAAGAGATGATAACCATTATGAAGGAAATTACTAGTAAATCTAGGGTAGACACAGGTACAAAAAAAAATGGAGGAACTTAGGGAAGGCATGGAAACCATGAATGTCCAACATAGAAAAGAACTGAAGTCCATAAAACAGACTCAAATAGAAATCCAGGAGATTAAAAATTCTACTGAAAGTTTACACAGTAGAGTCAACCAATGCAAAGATAGAATATCAGATCTAGAAGACAGGTTTGTGTTTGGTGATCATCAAGTGAAAGACTTCTTAGATAGCATAAAACTTTCCAAACATGGAAGTGAGGCACATAGAACTCCAAATAGTCATGATCAGAAAAAAACTACACCAAGGCATATAATAGGCAAGATTCCAGAAATTCAACACAAGAAGGGAATATTAAAAGTTGTCAGAGAAAAGAAACAAATCACTTCTGAAGGAAAACTCATCAGAATCACAGCAGACTTCTCAGCTCAAAACTTTTAGTCAAGGAGAGGTTGGGGTGAAGTGTTTCAAGCTTTACAAGAAAGCAATCTCCAACCCAGATTTAGGTACTCCGCATAATTATCTTTCAAAATTAATGGAGAAATAAGATACTTACATGACAAAGAACACCTGAAGAAATTCATGACCACAAAACCAGCACTCCAAAAAGTTCTGAAGGATATGGTAGAAAAAGACAACAATTTCAAGAATCCCAGTAGAATTCTTCCACCAGGCAAGGCTAGTAACTAAACAGGCAAAGAAAGGGAACTAACAACAGGAAAATAATGTGATAAGAATAAGTTAATATATATCAGTTTTAGCCATTTTTGTGAATGGCCTCAACTCGCCAATCAAAAGAAACAGATTGGCAGAATCGATCAAGAAGCAAGATCCAACAATATGCATGAGAAATATATTTAACTCAAAAAGAAATTCGTAGACTGAAAGTCAAAGGATGGAAAACAGTATCTCATGTGACAGGAACCCAGAAAAAAGCAGGGGTAGCTATTCTATTTGAGGACAAAGTGGAATTCAAGCCAATACTGATTAAGAGAGATAAAGAAGGTCAATACATCGTTGTAAAGGGAACAATCCAAGAGGAAGAGATAACCATCATAAATATATATGCACCAAATGCCAGCACAACCAACTATATAAAACAAACACTAATGGATATGAAAATCAGATAAGTACTAATACAATTGTAATGGGGGACATCAATACCCCACTGTCACAAATAGATAAACTAGACAAAAAAATCAACAAAGAAATATCAGAGCTGAACCAAATCTTTGAACAAATGGACTTAGTAGATATCTACAAAGGGTTCCATCCTACAATGGCAGAATACAAGTTCTTCTTAGTACATGGACTTTCTCCAAAATAGACCACAAAAAACAAACAAACAAACAAACAAAACAAAAACAAAATAGACCACATACTAGCTCATAGAACATGCTTAAGCAAATGCAAAGGAATGGAAATTATCCCATACACATTATCAGAGCATAGTGCAATGAAATTGGAAATCAGTGAAAAAAGAAACTGCAAAAACTACATAAACACATCAAAATTAAATAACACCCTCTTGAACAACTAATAGGTCACTGATTAAATTAAAGAAGAGATTGAAGAGTTTCTACAACTAAATGACAATATCAATACAACATAAAAGAACTTATAGGGTGCAATGAAAATAGTCCTATGACTCTTTATAGTGGGAAATTTATAGTGGTGAATTCTCACGTCAGAAAAACAGAGTGAGCTCAAATAAACAACTTAATGTTGAATCTCAATATTCTAGAAAAATAAGAGCAAGTCAAGCCCAAAGCTCATATGAGGGAGGAATGCGGAAAAAGCATTTGACAAAGTCCAACACCCATTCATGATAACCCCCCCCAGAAGATTGGAATAGATGTTCTTTATCTCAATCTGATAAAAGTCATCTATGACAAACCTGTAGCCAACATCATAGTAAATGGACAAAAATTGAAAGCTTTCATTCTAAAATCTGGACCAAGACAAGGATATATGCTCTCACCACTCTTATTCAATATAGTTCTGGAAACATTAGCCAGAGCAATTAGACAAGAGAAAGAAATAAAAGGAATAAGGATAGGAAAGGAAAAAGTTAAATTATCATTATTTGCAGATGACATGACACTCTACATAGAAGACCACAAAATCTCCACCAAAAGACTTCTAGATTTAATAACCAAATTCAGCAGCGTAGCTGGGTACAAAGTCAACACTCAGAAATCAATAGCATTCCTATACACAAATAACAGACTCATTGAGAGAGAAATTAGGGAAACAACACCTTTCACAATAGCATCGAAAAAAATGAAGTACATAGGAATCGATTTGGCAGAGGAAGTAAAAGATCTATACAATGAAAACTACAAAGGATATCAAAGAGGATATCAGGATATGGAAAGATATCCCTTACTCTTGCATAGAAAGAACCAATACAGTGAAAATGACCACGCTTCCAAAGTTGTTATACAGATTTAATGCAATCTCGACCAAAATACCAATAGCATACCTCACGGAATTAGAGAAAACAATCCTAAAATTCATTTGGACGCAGAAGAGACCTAGAATAGCAAAAGCAATTCTGGGCAACAAAGGCAAAGCTGGGGGCATCACAATCCCTCACCTGAAATTATATTACAAGGGTACTATGCTAAAAAAATAGCATGGTACTGGCAAAAATAACACCAGACCTGAGGATCAGGGAAACAGAATAGAAGATGCAGAAACAAGTTCAAACAGCCTCAGCCATCTTGTCTTTGACAAAGGGGCCAAACACCTTCACTGGAACAAAGATAGCCTCTTTAATAAGTGGTGCTGGAAAAACTGGCTTTCCATGTGCCAAAGATTAAAGTTAGACCCATATCTTTCACTATGTGCTAAACTAAAATCGAAATAGATCAGATATCTAAATATTAAAATAGAAACACTAAATCTGCTGGAAGATGGAATGAGTAGAACTCTTGAAGACATAGGTGTAGGCAAAGATTTTATGAACCAAACCCCAGTTGTCCAGGAAATATCACAGAGAATCAACAACTGGGATCTGGGATTGCATTTTATTAAAAAACTTTTGTACAGCAAAATAAATCACCAACGGAGTGAAGAGACAACTCACAAAGTGGGAAAAACTTTGGCAGCTGTTCCTCAAAGCACTAATATCTAGAATACGCAAAGAACGCAAAAGAATCAGACTGGTCAGGCAAGGTGGCCTACCCCTCTAATCCCAGCACTTGGGAGGCTGAGGCAGGAGGATTGCTGGTGGTTTGGGGCCAGCCTGGGCTACATATTGAGGGCCAGCCTGCACTGCATGGTGAGACCTTGTCTCAAAAAACAAAAATGAACAAACAAAAAAATCAGAGATAAAGAGGGAGGAGAAGGTGAAGGGAGGGGAGGGGAATGGGAAAAAAGAAGCAACAAGATGTATCATATACAGGTACAAATCCCCTATGATGAACGTTATCACTATGTACATCTAAAATGTACCATTAAGATAAAAAAATCAGCCCTTCTAAATTTAAAAACCCAATCCAAAAATGGGCTTGTGAAATGAATAGACACTTCTCAGATGAAGAAGTAGAAATGGCAAATAAATATATGAGAAAATGTTCACCATCACTGGTCATTGGAGAGATGAAAATTAAAATAATGCTGAGATTCCATCTCACTCCAGAAAAACGGCTGTCATCAAGAAATCAGCCACTAACAAATGCTGGAGGGGCCGTGGGAAAAAAGGACTGTTTTCCACTGTTGGTGAGAATGTAGACTGGTGGAATCACTGTGGAAATCAGTGTGGAAAGCCCTCAAAAAACGAAAACTAGAGGTTCCATTTGACCCAGCTATTCCCCTTCTTTCTCCTTCTTAGTATCTTCCTGAAAAAATTAAAAGCATCATATCATGGTAATAAATACACACCCATGTTTAGAGTGGCACAGATTGTAATAGCTAAATCTTGGAAACAGCCCAAATGCCTGGCAACAGATGAATGGATAAAGAAGATGTGGTTTTTTAATACAGTGGAATAGTACTCTGCCATAAAAAAGGATATGCTTGAGACATTTCTAGGCAAATTTACGCACCTTGAGATCATATTCTTTTTTTTTTTTTGGTGCTGGGGATCAAACTTGGGGCCTTGTGCTTGCAAGGCAAGCACTCTAACCACTGAGCTAAATCACCAGCCCCGAGATCATATTCTTAAGTGAAATAAATTGGACACACATGTTTAAATGGCACATTTTTTTCGCTTGTGTGAGAAACTGGAAGGATAAATAAAGAGCATAATGAAGGATAGATATTGGGAAGTAGGAAGAACTTATTCAAACAGGAAGGGAAATAAGGGAGAGGGGGAGGGAAGGGAGGAAGGGAAAAAGAAATAAAGAGAATGGAAAGAAAAAAATGAAAACAAAACTCGTGTAAATGGGTGGGGAGGAGGAGAAGGACCGAAGGGAGGGGAGGGGAATGGGAAAAAAGAACTAAGATATATTATGTACAGATACAAATTTCTTATGATGAATGTGATCAATATGTATGACAAATAGCTACTAATAAAAAATTAAGTTAAAAAAATGTAGAAACCCATAACACACAGATTTCACACCAGAGCAGGACAATGAGATCCCTGTTAAAACATACAGGATGAGGCTGGGGATTTAGCGCAGTGGTTAGAGTGCTTGCCTTGCAAGCACAAGGACCCGAGTTCGATCCCCAGCACCAAAAAAAAAAAAAAAACAAAAAACCGTACAGGATGAAAAATAGCCTGACGATATGTCAAGAAGTTGAACATAAAATTACCATGTGACTGAGCAATTTCACTCCTAGGTACTGAGTAAATTGAAAAGAATTCAAAGATATCTTTGTATACCAATGTTCATAGCAGCACTATATACAGTAGCGAAACTCAGGGCCCAAACATCCACTAACAGATTAATGAACAAAATGCGTTAGATTCATAAAATAGATATTATTCAGCCACAGAAAGAAATAAATCCTGGACACATTACACTGTTGAAGAACTTCAAAAACATTGTGCTGCATGAAAGAAGCTGAGCACGAAAGGCCAAATCTTGTGCAATTTCATTTGTATGAAATGCACAAAATGGCAGCTTTATAAAGACATACAGCAAATTGGTATTGCAGAGGCTGGGAAGAGAGAACAAGGAGCAACTGCTTGTGGGCGGGGGGGTTTCCTTTTGGGTTGATGAATGTGTGTTGGAACTAGCTAGGGGTTGCACGACTCTGTGACTGTATTAAATCCCACTGAATTGCAAACTTTAAAGTGATTACTTGTTTTAGATGAATTTCACCTCAAAAACTAAACTGCAGCGCACCACCGAGATCTCATTTTAGTTATTTGTTCACATGCCACGTGCCTAGGAGAGTCTGAAAGGATGTCTGTGAAGTTGCTTATTGTGATTGGCTGGCTGTTGCACTGTCCTTAGCCTTGTTCACAGCACTTCAATTAGTTAAGAGGAAATAAATACATGTGTGTTCTTTGATTTAAAAACCTTTAAATCTAATTGGGCAAGAGACACAGGTGCAACAGTGGCGTGTGCATATAAGGCGGCCTCAGCCCCAGATGGGGTGGGAGGGCTGCTTCTCTGTCATCATCAAGAACCAAGCCCCACATCCCAACTTTGTAGACCATTAGTCTCTTCCCAAGCCCTTGAGAAGCTCAGGTAATTGATTCACCCTCCGAAGGCAGAAGGGAGACGATGAAAGGACAGATTCCCTGAGGTTGCCTCATCCCAGCCTGCTCCCTCGGGGGCCCGACATCCCCGCAGCAAAGGCAGGGTGTCACAGCCAGAGGACGCAGTGGGCAGGCAACAGGGGAGGGCTACATATTGGAGGTCGGGCTTGGCCAACCCCCCCACACAGCTGGCAGGCAACGCTGGCGCAGCCCCATCTCCAAGGGGGCTGCAGACCAGGGCCTCCTGCCAGGGCGAGGGAGAAACAGGCACCAGGTCCGGAGCTTCAGGAGAGTCACTTTCCCTCCGAGCCACCTCAGCAGGAGAGACAGGGCGCTGGCCTGTGCCATTGACTCAGACGAGCCTCCTGTTTATACAGCCTCAGGGAGCTCAGATCTATGGGACAGCGTGATGGCTGCTTAGCCAATTTTGTCTGTTTTGGAGCTCCTCCTACCTTATGAGGTAAGTTCTTTGGACAGGTGAGAAGATTGAGGTTCGCAAGGGAAAGCTGTGGCTGTATCTACTGTTTTTAAATGCTACTGTTTCTTGGTCTGTCCAGCCGGAAATGAATGGAAAAATGGTTGGGGAGAGAGGGAGGAGGGACAGGTGATTCAGAATTTGGAGGCTCTGGGTCACCTCCCTGGGGTGTAAGTAGTGAGGAAAGCATTACTGGGGCCAGTTGAGGTGATGATAAGGGTTTAAGGATGAGAAACGGCAGAGAAAGAAGATGGGGAAGGAAGCCGAGATGGGAGAGGGGGTCAGAGAGGGAAAAGGTGAACAGCCTCACTAGGAACAGATGGCTAGGATGGTACAGTGGGGAAGACCGCAGAGGGCCTGAGCAAGAAGACACTCTGCCCGTGGTTCTCAACTGGACATCATTCTGTCCCCCAGAGGATATTTGACAATGCATGGAGGTGCATTTGATTGTCACAGTTAGGGGA
>PVJO010014209.1:0-49014 GCA_004026905.1 Hystrix cristata
AGAAGTTACTGAACTGAAAGTGACTTTCTTGAAATGATGTATTTCCTTAGCTGCTGAATTCTAAAAATACTACTAGTATCATCTGGAAATTCCAATAATGTTTTCATTGTTTTATAAAGTACAGATAGATAAACAGATGATAGATTGATAGATGGATAGATAATATATGTAAAGTATATATAGATACAGATACACAGTGAGATAGAGATATTTAGATATATTTGAAGAACTTGGAAAATTAATGAACTAGAATAAAAGTCAATTAAATTTACACTTAAAAGGTGTGATATAGCAATATCCTGGTTCCACTAACTATGCATTATCAGTTTGCAGAAAATCAATTCAGTCATGACTTTAAGTGAGGCAATATAGGTAAGTGGAGAAGCAGATTCATGCTCACTCCTCTCGTTGACTACAGATTTCATTGCTTTTGGTGAGAGTCTCTCAGATACAACACTATCAAATATTGTCTACCAAGCGTGGGTGACAATCTCCTCCACTCCAACACACATACAAAAACACAGCAGTAGACTTACCGGTAATCTCACATATGTCATAATCAAACATTCCTAAAGCATTTACTCTATAAAGTAAGAGGATCTAAGCAGATGATCTTTAAGGATTTCTTCTTAAGGCTTAAATTTTGTGAATTTCCAAGAATGTAGTTGAGAGACTCATTTCACTATTACTCAAAGGAGGATAGTGGTGAAATAAACTATTATATGGTCAATTTGAAGTTACTGTAAAGCCTGTGAATATAATCGTATAGATTCTTGCTTTCATAAAAACAGACCAGATATTTTTTTCAGAGAGGTGCAAATATTTCGGCTTAGGCAAGCTACTAACAAATTTCGGAAGTGCACAGGGCTGTTAAAAGAAAGCAATTAGGAGCACAAGTTTGGAATCATGGAGCCTGAAACTGAAAGCTACTTCTCTGTCACTCATGACAACTATTCAGGCAGAAGGAACGACAAGGGAAAGCAGTTACCAGCACCTTGAGAGAATGATTGTCTAGGATCCGTGTCACATCAGTTATTGGACAAATCACTTAGGCTCTCTGGGACTATTACCTTCACTACGAAATGGAAATCACAATACCTGCCTCACAGGATATAGCACAGTGCTCAGCACTCGTGAGAAGAGAAATAAATGGCACCTTTTATATGCCCATCAGATGTACTTCGACACTGTTCAGGGCGAGTATAATTGGAACATCTTTCCTGGTCAATTCATGCATTTCTAAGCTATAGAACATGTTTGCTACTTTTAGATCTAGAACTGAATAGTGGCCAATTTTAAGCTTCTCATCAGTTATAAATAAATGTGTAGTGCTTCATTCAAATCTTGTTAATTACAAGACCCTCTTCTGGACACTGAGATGAAAAGTATACTTTGCGTTCCACGGCAGTGATCTCCTAGATGTATGCTAGTGGACTCTGAAAGGAAGAGTCCTTTCCTGGTAGGCATCCTATAAAAAAACAGTTTGTGTATAAAAGCTCAATATTATAACTTGTGGCCTTATCCAGGAGATGAGTACTATGTGTATATTTTGCTAACTGCAGGATATATTTAAAGATACATATACAGAGGTATGATGCGGTGTGCAATCGTCCTTTGTCCCTAGTAAGTCTATGAAGATTTTAGCCAGTTGATTCAGTTTAGATTTTGACAATAAACTTAATGCAAACAAAGATATAAGAATATGTGGAATTAAGTGTAATTCCAAATATACTTTCCTATCGTAAAATGGATGACACATACCTTAAAGTAGAGGACTATTTTCTGATCCCTGTATCTCTGTCTCTGTCTCTTGCCTGTCTCTTTCTCTCACACACACACACACAATTTTCATTTCAAGAATTCTCTATAATAGCCTGTAGATCTCTCTGTACAAGAGGTTGAAAGCTAAAATAATAGACACCTGTGTATCCCAGGGATGTTTCTGCAGTTGGTCTGCTGGGGCCCTAAAATTAGAGGCTACGACTGGAGGCCCAGACATCACATGAAAGAAGACGGTAAGTGAAATCCTTTTTGTAGAAGGCTCTGGCCAGACTATGCTCACAGGAGAATCAATCTGAATTCTAACCCCAAGGATAGAAATGGAAAATAATAGTGCAATTTTTCCCTGGAGAAGAAAGCTTTTGATCTCACTACCTGTAAAATGCCTTTGTTCTTTGAAGATTCTGATTTATCCCGCTCCAAAAGGCCTGACTCTCAAAAGTAAATGAGGAAGCCAGGTGATCGAGTCCCTGGCGCTCCCCTTCCCTGTGCTATCTGCACTCCAATGGGCCTCCTTTAATATTTGAAAGTACTTAGCTAAGTTAAGAATAGATTCTAGGTTTATTTTGAGCCCAGGGCTTCTCGTTTGCTCTTTTTCTAATACCTGTATCTTTGAACAATTGCGTTCTGCTGGAGTTTTCTAACATTCATGCTCATTTAATCAATTTCTATCCATTATAGAGGATAGATTGCTGGAGACAGTTTATAAATAGTTAAGAAGAAGGTGAAGAATATTAGAGAATTTAAAGAAAGAGATGTTATCAAGTTTGTCTTGCTATACTTTCCCTTAAAAGGAAGGTGTTCATTTTACCAGAAGAACTTGTTATTGTCAGCTAAGTGTCACATTCTTCATAATAGAATCTGTTGAGAAGGGGTAAGAATTCAGGACTAAAGGAATATTTCAGAAGGAAATAAGCCATTTCACTCGATTGTCTAAATTTGTTTATTTTTGTAATTTGGTATCGAATCTGTTCTATTGATCATTATATAGTGGGATTTTAATAAAAAAATTAAAATTTCAAACAAAATATTTGTAAACAACAAATAAAAGGCAAAAAACCCTTCTTTTTTGTATTTATTTCAGTGACAGCATATTAGAAAGATTGTTCCATTTTAAACATTAATGAAATCACGCCATGTTTTACAAGGCCCCTACTCCATTACTGTCTGTTCTAAATGTAGTATTTGGGTTTCAGATGATGTACTAGTTGGCTGCAGTATCAATTGATAGGTGCATACTGTACCATATAATTATGCATATGACATACTCGATTCCAGCGAGTTATTTCTTATACATTGTCTATAATTTGTATTACCTAGTTGTTCCATTTTAAAACATAGCCATAGGCCCGTAAATGTGTGGTTCTTGTCGCACAATTTTAAATTTAGGAACAGGATAACTACCGGGCATATTCGTGGAAATATATGTAACACCTTTTTTATATTAGGAGAAATAATGTATACATACGAAAATGGGTGTATCAGATCTGTGGATCTGAATGTCTACAATAGCTGATTGGCTTAACTCAAACAAGGAACTGACGGAGCATCAGATAAACAGGCGACACCTGCACACAGGCGTGTACACCCGCAGACTGGCGTGCACACCCAAGACTGGCGTGCACACCCACACCCTGGCATGTACACCCACACACTGGCGTGTACACCCGCACCTTGGTGTGTACTCCTTTAGAACTTATGCTCTCTACCAAGACTAAGGACCAGAGTCTGCTACAACATGCTCTAGCAAAACAAAGATTCATAGAACATAACACACCAATTTTCTACCCAAATATTATGAGTTCAACCATCACACAACACGGATATACTGGAATGTTGTCTAAAGAACTGTAGTTACTACTGCGTTCTTCAGATTAGGTGACCGATATAACTAACATCAACTAAATATAGGCTTGTTTTTTTTTTTTTACTGACAAATTTAGTGATAAATTGAGAGGGAAGTATTCTCACATTTATACTTCATGGCGGTGAATCTCAAGATTGACCATTCTTTGTGACTTCTAACCTTTACCTCTCTTGAAAAATAAAGCAAAACTCATTTATAAGTGGGGCATGAATGCATGGGGGGACAGACATATTTAGTTGTCATTTATTCCCTCAGGCAAGTTGTCTATAAGGGAAAAAACTACTTTTAAGATAATGTACCGCTATGATAGAAATTTGGGAAATTATAATTTCAGCCTCTCTCTTGTGTTCTACTTTTATCTGGCCTGGTTTTATACCTAGTGAGCTCCCCCAGGTTTTCCACATTGCCCTACTTCTGCCACTGCCCACCTTCCTACATAGTTTATTTCCTCTACTCTGAGTATGTTGGAACCATGATTGTCTCATTTATGTTTATTCAGAAGCATTTGTTTACGGTTCATTTACTCATTCGACATATATGTTATTTCATGATCGCTGTGTCAGTTTCTCAATCCTGAGGACACAGTAAACAAGAATCAAAAAGACTAGTCACAACAAGTATTAGCAAGGATGTGGAGAAAAAGAAACCCTTGTCTAATGTTGGTAGAAATGTAAACTGGTACAACCACTATTGAAAATAGTATGGACTGTTAAAAATTAAAAACAATCATGACCCAGTAATCTTTCTTGTGGGTATATATCCAAAGGAAATGTAATCAGTATCTCAAAAAGATAGATACCCTCAAATCCATTGCAGCGTTATTGGAAATGCCAAGATATGAGCTCAAGCAAGGCATCCACTGGCTGATGAACACATAAAGAAAATGGGTACATATACACAATGGAATACTTTCAGCCATAAAAAAGAATAAAGTTGTGCCATTTGTGACATTATAGATGAATCCGCAGGGGATGATAGTAAGTGAAATAAGCCAGACACAGAAAGACAAATACCATACATTCTCAGTTGTAAGTGGCCTTTTAAGGAGCCAAACATAGAGAAGCAAAGAGTAGAGCAGGGGTGGACACAGGTATGAGGGGAAAGGTAGGATAATGGTCAAAGGCTACAGACTTTCAGTTATGAGATCAGTAAGTTCTGAGGGACTAACACACAGCAGAGTGACTGTACTGTCTACCCAAAATTTACTAAGAGTAGGTCAAAAGCGCGTGGTGATGGATGTGTTGATTAATTTGATATGGTAATTATCACACAATGCATATACATATCAAATTATGTACAATATATGTGTATATTAAATCAGTGTATTTATACAAAAAAATTGCACACCTTGAATATATACAATTTTCATTTGTCAGTTATACCTCCATAGAGGATCAGGATCCACAGACACCATGAATAGCAGAGGTCAAAATCCCACGCAGCCAACCTATCCTGTGCAGCCTCTTGGGAATCCAGTCTACCCTCAGGCCTTGCATCTTTCTCAGGCTCCACCCTATACTGATGCTCCACCTGCCTACTCCAAGCTCTAGCGTCCAAGCTCTACTCTGAGCTATCGTCCAGGGCTGCCACCGTCCCTACCATGTCAACTGCATTTCCTGGCACCTCTCTGTATCCTCCCATGACCCAGTCTGTGGCTGTTGGGCCCTTAGGTTCCACAATCCCCATGGCAGTTAGTCCCATCTACTCACCTGGTTCAGCAGTGCGGGTGGAAGGAGGGTATGATGCAGGTGCCGGATTTGGAGCTGGAGCTACTGCTGGGAACATTCCTCCGCCACTTCCTGGATGCCCTCCCAATGCTGCTCAGCTTGCAGTCATGCAGGGAGCCAGCGTCCTAGTAACTCAGCGGAAGGGAAACTTCTTCATGGGTGGCTCAGACGGTGGCTACACCATCTGGTAAAAGAAGAACAAGATCATGACTGAGAGCAGGGTGAGGAAGACAATAACGGGGCAATAACAACTTGGAAAGGAGAGGGAAAATGGAGACAATGTTTCAGGATGAAGGACACCTGAGAGATTCACTGGGTCACCTGGATTAGACAATTTCCTTACTTTTCAAAAGGATCCCCTTGTTTTATTTAATTAGCATCCACTTCCAAATCCATGTTCCCTCACCAAACCCAGCTTCTGTGGTACATAGTATCTTGCATCTCCTGGTACTTAAACTAAAGACATAATGCTTTTGATTTCTGATAAAACAACTCCTTCCCAAACCATTTCCTGACAATTATGATAGAACAGGAAATAAGAAACAGCTTATCCCAACAGGAAGGGTGTTTTTCAATCCACAGCTTCCTGTAGCAATTTCTCTCGTCCTCCCTCTCATTCTCACCAAACCGCATATATACTCATCCCTACCCACATTTGAGGGTAGGGTCCATATGCACTAATACCTATTTGTGGTCGCCTCCCAACCTATCATTTACTGGCAGCACAGAAGCCGAGTCTTTTAGAGCAGTGTGTGCATAGAACCTACATGCCAGAGTAAGCCTATGATTGGCTTTGGTTTCTGATGTTGTGAGCTTCCTATTGGGGGAGAATCTTAGTTTATCACATTGAGTTTCAGCTGTCTCTGGAGCAAGATAGCTCCTAATCCTAGGAGGTCCCTCGGATTTGGCTCAGAGTCTTCATTACTTACAATGAGTGCCATGCTGGCTTTTTCAGCTTCTGGGGACAGGGCCTCAGTGGCCTGCAGAAGTGAGGTGGCCCTCAGCTCTCCTGGAAAGTTTAGAAAAGTAGAAAAGGAAATAGGAATGAATTCTTTTGTCCTAAAGCATAGCTCTGTCCTTCGAGTTTCATCACCTCACCTTCCTCCCTATTCAAAAGTTTATTGTTCAATTTCTGTAGTAAATCCAAGAAGAAAAACTACTTCTCAAAGACAATGAATACTTTCGATGGATTTCTCTTTGCCTAATAGAATGGTTAAAAGTATGAAAGCTTTTAAGAGCCAGTTGGAGGGGCCCCTGCCTGTAATCCCATCTACTTGGGAGGCCCGAGGGGGGATCTCAAGTCCAAGGCCAGCCTTGACAACTTAGATACTAACTCTAAGAATAGAAAAGGAATGGGGCTGGAGTTCAGTGGTAGAGTGTCACTCCCACTCCTTCCAAAAAAAGAGCATGGGCTCTGGAGCCTGACGGACCAGCTTTCAAATGTGAATTCTGTCCTCCACTAATTGTGAGCCTGAAAAGTTAACTGACCCCTCTAAGTACCAGTTACCTCATCTGCAAAAGGGACATATACCTACTTTATAAGGGTTGTTGCAACAGTAACACAGGATAAGCCATTAGGAATGCATATTTTTACATAAATGAGATCAAATGATGAGTGTATATAATTACAAGTATATTTACATAGTTAAAAAAAATGTTATACTGCCATAAACCTGGGGGGAAAAGGTAGAAATTTAGGCCCCACTGTAATGGCACTAACAAATGCTACCTGTACCAAATACCATGTCAGGAAGGGAGTGAGGGAGGGAGGGAGGAGACAAAAGAAAAAATGAGTGTAACCAGAACCTCAGGCCTCAATCTATGATGCTGAGGAGCCAGAGACTAGCGTAACGCATGAAACAATTGTTGCTGCCCTTGCCCTTGGCCTGCTCCGTCTTCTTTTCCTGTCTTTCTTTCTTTTTTTTTTTCTTTTTCTTTTTTTTTTTTGAGTCAAGGTTTCACAATATATCCCAGACTGGCCTCAAACTCCCAATCTTCCCTTATCCTCCAGAGTGCCAGGATTTCAGGCATGCATCACCAAGCCTGGCTGGCTCCATCTTTTTATCCCCTGAATTTTCAGGACAGATCACAAACACTCACCATAAACAGCCCTTAATACCGAACTATTCACATCCTAGATTCCCAACACTATGCATAATGCTAAATAGCCAAGAGCAAGTATCTTCTGTTTTCAATTTTATTCTTAAATGAGGACCTGAAGAGGAACTAAGTCTTCAGCTTATTTTGCAACTGTCTAAACTACTCTATTCAGCTCCCTTGGAATAACAAAACAGAACACATTTAACTAATTGTCTTTTTCATTAGATTTAGTTGAGAAAAGGCTTGAACTCATTACATTTATTTCACAATCCTGGAGTTGTACTTGAAATGAAAATGTCTACTGAACATCTAGGTTCTGATATTTTTACGGTGGGTCATATTTTATTCCTGTGAGTACTCAAATGAAGCCAACAGCTTTATATGTAACAGGAGATACATCCTGTACCTAATTTGTAGACCTCCTTTGTTTTTGGAATGGTCTGTGCTCATTCAATCGGCTCTTAAGAGCACATTGGTACTCTAAGAAATGGAGAGCTTGAGAGCTGTGATTTCTTCTAGAACAACAAATGTTAGAAGTTGAGGCACACCAAAAAAAATTGGAAATGCACTGCATAAGCTCATCTCTTGCGCAGGCAAAATGACTATGGGTACCTTTAAAAGGCTGTGAGTGTACAAAACCCATGCTCCATCAACACCAGTCCTTCAGGTGCTGGGGAAGGTCCTAACTGCTTCCTGCAGTTCCAGACATAAGGTGATCTGTGCCTCAATACGAACACTACTTGCACCTATGCACCCACCCCATTGGAAATAGGGAAGATCTTTCCAACCCACAGTCTTGGGACCATGACTGCTGATGCAAAAACCACTCCTGCCTGTCCTGCAGATCCAGGAAGGTTCCATCCATGCCCCCTGCTGCCCCAGGATCGCTGCTACCAGTGCCCTAAACCCTGTACCACCTGTACTCACTCACTCTGCAGTTACGTATGAAAGAGGTCATTACCCCAGATCACAGGCTTAGAACTGCAGCTGCTGGTGCAAAAAGCCCTGGAAGTATACAGGTTTGTTCCTCAGGACCAGGGGAAGATCTCATCCAGGTCTGCTGCTGTACAGGTCCATGGAAATCAATGCCACACTCCTCAGGGCCACCAGAGATGTCCCCACCTACCTCCTACACCTCCAGGGGCATTAATACCAGTACCAAAAGCCATAGATATTACCTACACGTGCCTCAGGGTATCTCAGAAAGGTCTCACTCACAACTTATGTCTTTGAGCTTCAGTTTCTAGTGTCAAAAGCTCAGCATCATTTGTACTTGTCCCTTGAGACATATAGAAGGTACCACCTGGGTAGCACAGCTCCAGGAAACAGGCTACCAGCATCACCTGCAATCATTCCTGAGTCCCTAGGGCGAGTTCTGAAACCCCTCTGTCCATCCCAGAGCCTCGAGTCTGTGGTTATCAGTGCCATGGACTCCAGGTTCACCTAGGCTCATCCTGTGGGACTCAGGTGAGGTCCCATCCTGTGGCTCCAGAAATGTGATTTCTGGTGTCATAGGCCCAGGCATCTCCCACATTCATCTTGATGGTCCTGAGGAAGGTCTTCTTCACATTCTGCACATCTGGAAGCATGGCTTCTGAATCATGACACTTGGTGTTACCGTGCTTGCCCTGAGGGATCTGGGAACAGTCCTCTCCATAGCCGACATCACTAAGACTATCGCGACTGCCATCACAAGCCCCAACACCTTAGATTCTCAGTTCTGTGGCGTCTGAGTACATGAAGCTTTGGAAGCCTACGTCCATCACAAAATTATACAACTACCTTAACGAAGCCCTTCTGTCTAGAGTATCGAGGCACTCGTGGACACTGCTGAACATCAACCAAAGCCAAGGGAAGACATCTCCTGTCCTATCCAAACCGGAAATCTTTCCCTACTAAAACTACTCCGTGAAGTTGGAAGAGGCAACTCTTACACCACACACACAGGCATCCACAAAGGGACACAAGAAACATGAAAGGAAATGACTCTTCCAAAGGAAAGCAATTATCCAGAAACAGATCCCCACTTGAAGGAAATGTATAAAATGCCTGAAAAAGAACTCAAAATAATGATCTTGAGCAAACAGTGAGATGCAAGAGGACATATACAGACAATAAAAAGAATGAGAAAATCTACTCGGGATATGAATGAGAAATTCACCAAAAAGACAAGAATTATAAAAAAGAACAACTCTGAAATCTTGGAGCTAAAAACATCAATCAATGAAATAAATGTCGAGCTTTAAATTTAAAAATGTTTTTAAAAAAGGACAAAGAAAGTCATTGTTTATTGATAAAAGGATAAATTCATCAAGAAGATATAATAATTGTAAATATATATCCACCTGACATAGGACCATCCAAATATATAAGGCACATATTATTAGATCTAAAGGGAGAGATAGACTCCAATACAGTAATAGAGACTTCAACACCCCACTCTTCTAAATAGACAGATTATCCAGGCAGAAAAATCAATGAAGAAACCACCAGACTGAAAGAAACACACTGTAGAACAAATGCCCCTAATGGACACTCCCAGGTCCTTCCACTCAGCAGCAACACAATGCATGTACTTCTCTGAGCACAGATCATGTGTTGAGCCACAAATCAAATCTCAATAAACTTCTAAAAACATGCAATTACATTATGTACCTTCTCAGACCACACAGAATAAAACTACACAGCAACAAGAATAGAAAGTATACAAACACATGAAAACTGAATAACAAGCTCCTCAGTGAAAAATGGACAGTGGAAGAAATTAAAAAGAAATGCAAATAACTCTAGAAATAAATAAAAATGACAATGCAGCATATCAAAATCTGAGGGATATGGCAAAAGCAGCTTTAAGAGAGATATTTATAGTAATAAATGCTCATTTCAAAAAAACAGAATGGTCTCAAATAAACAACCTAATAATGTACCTCAAGGATTTAGAAAAGCAAGAACTAACTCAACATTAATAAAAAGAGAATAATAAGGATCATACAAGAAATAAATAAAACTGGAGAGAAAAATACAAAAGACCTAAGAGATAAAGAGTTGTCTTTTTAAAGGATAAATAAAATTGGCAAGCTTTTAGCTGGACTAACTGGGAAAAAGAGAGAAAATCCACAATCGGAGATGAAGAATGACACATCACATGACTGATACCACAGAAATACAAAGCATCATTAGAAACAACTATGAACAATCACATGCCAAAAAGCGGGAAAAACTAGGAAAAAAAAGGGGCAGATTTCTGAACAAAAATAGAACCTACAAATGGAATCAAGAAGAAACAGAAAATCTAAATAGCCCAACAATGAGTAATTATATTGAAGTGTGTTTAAAATTCTCCCAACTAAAATACAACCCAAGACCTAATGGGTTTACTAATGAATTCTAAAAACTTTTAAATAATTAATTCTAATTTTTTAAACTATTCCAAAAAAAGTTGAAATAAAAGGTACTCTTCCTATAATACAGCATTACTCTGGTACCAAAACACAATAAAAAGACAACAAAAGAAGAATATAAATCCATATCCCTGGAGAACATAGACCACAAATAATGAAATGCTAGCACACAAAATTTAACAGCACATCAAGATTATATGCCCTATAAGCGGGATTCCTACCACTTAATTCAAGGATGTTCAACATACACAAATCAAAAAATATCCTATAACACATGAACAAAATAAAGGACCAAAAACATATGGTCACCTAATAGACACAGAAAAAGGGTTCAATAATATTAAACATCCCTGTATGACAGAAACTCTGTAAATGAGGTATAGAAGAAATATATCTCAAAATACTAAAGCCTATAAAATGAAAAGCCCATAGCTAATATCATACTGAACAGGTAAAAGTTACAAATGTTTCCTCTAAGATTGACAACAAGACAGGATGTACATTTTAATGTAGTAGTAGAAGTCTAAGCAAGACCTATTAGGCAAGAGAAAGGAATAAATTATACCCAAAGTAGAAAAGAAATTACCTGTGTTTGCAGATGACATGATTTTCTACATGGAAAACCCTATACACTCCATCAAAAAGCTGTTAGTATTGGCCTGTGAATTTGATAAAATTTACATATCATATAAAATCAGTATAGAAATTCCTCAGAAAATTTAAAATAGAACTACCACATGATCCAGCAATTCCACTACAGGATATATATCTGAAGGAAATGAAATCACAATACCAAAAAGATACTTGCATTTCTATGTATATCATAGCACTATTCACATTAGCTAAAATATGGAAACAACCTACATGCCCATCAGTGGAGGAGCGGATGAAGGAAACAATGTGTGTATACACAATGGAATGTGGGTCAGCCATAACGAAGAATGAAATCATGTCATTTGCCATAATACAGATGGAACTGGAGGTCATCATATTAAACCAAAGAACCCAGACACAGAGCATCAAAGACCACTTGCTCTCACTCATTTGTGGAAACTAAAGTCGATCTCACAGAAGAACAGAGTAGAATGGTGGTGAGTAGAGATTAAAACAGTCAGAGGATGGGGACAGAGTGAGCAACAGCAGAAGCGCCAAACCACACAGAGGAGGAATTAGTTCTGGTTTTCTGTAGCTAGGTAGGCTAATTATTGGTTAAAACAACAAACAAAAATGATTAACAGTTGAAGATATGGAAATACTTATTATCCTGATTTAATTACTACCCATCATATACAGATATCAAGTTACCATAATGTATTCCGAAAAGGCATATAAATATTATCTCAATAAAATAAATATATAAATAAAACGACCTGCTGTTTGCTAAATAATGGTCCTGGTATATACTATCTATAGTTACACAACAAGATACTGTGTTTTTCAGAAAGAAAAACGTGTCCTGGATGGGCTACTAATTATATTTCCAAAATCATAAGTATTTCAAACCTATAACAAACTTTATTTGGAAGTTCAAAAAACAATTTCTATATTTTAAATTTATCAACCATCCAAACAGTCATTTAAAATCTGTTATTATTGTAGTCTATCTGAAAGTCTTTATAGTAATAACTTGCAATATATGAAAAAATAGTACTTCCTCACATAAAATATTTGGGCTTTCGCACAATATAATTTATCTAGTACATGGCAAAAACAAACAGTCCTTTGTTGCCGGGTATGGTGGGGTATGTCTGTACTCGCAGCATTCGAGAGGCTGATGCAGGATTGCCACAAGTTTGAGGCCAGCCTGGACTATGTAATGAGTTCAAGGCCAGCCTGGACTACACAGGGAGACCCAGAGATTTAGTTCAGTGGTAAGGAGCTTGCCTATCAAGTGCAAGGCTCTGAGTTCGATCCCCAGCACCCCCCCCAAAAAATCCTTTGAGCTTCTTCCTTAGATCAAATTTATCGAGGTATAATTTACATATAATAAAATGCATGTTATGTGTCCAAGTTTCATGGGTTTTGAACATGAAGAACCATGTTGTCCATTAATCAGTACCGTATGCCAGCTGTTACAGAGTATTTCCATCCCATCCAGAGTTCCCTTATATTCTTTTTCAGTCACCAGCCAGGCTACCATTAATCCATTCTTCCTATAGGTTAATTCCTTTTCATTTAAAAATTTTAACTGATACATAAAAACATTAAAATCATGAATATTTACAGGGTACCATATGCCATTTCGATGCATACAAACATTGTGTAGTGTATAAATTAGGTTACATGTATCTCCCAAACATTGATCATTTCTTCATGGTAAGAATATTCAAACCCATTTATTCTAGATTTTTTTAGATGGACAGTACATTATCTTTAGTTATCCTACTGTACAATAGCACACAAGAACTATAGATTAACTTCACATGTTCTAGAATTTTCTGGGTGGAGTCTAATAGCATGTACTCCATATATCTGATTATTTACTCAATCTTGTTGACATTCATCCATGTTGTTATACGTAACAGTAGTTTATTCCTTTGGGTGGTATTCTATTATATGATATGCCATAGTTCATCTGCTGGCACACATTTTACTTGTTAAAAATATAATTAATGAATTATCTATCCATCAATCAATCACACTTATATAAATGCGAAATTGTTCTCTCAAAGTTTTTGGTCCAGATATATTATCTTTCTCTTTGCTATACCTGTATTCAGCGCTGCCTGGAGCTCTCGCGGGTAATAAAAGCCCTGCCGTCGGGAGCTCATATTCTACAGAAAACGTCTCTAGGTGAACGAGGTGTCAGGCAGTTGGGTAAGAGAGAAAAGCCAATAAAGGCAAAGAGTTGCTACTGAACTGCTTCTTGCAGCACTAGGGGTTCGATCGTGCAGGGACGCTGAGGAACGCCTTTCAGAATCGTTCACCTAAAGGACAAGAGCTGGACAGTCCGCAGGTCCCTCCCCAACCTAACTGCAGGACAGAGGATTGTCTCTGAGACGTCTGCTTCCCTGCAGCCGGAGGACTGCAGTGGGTGTGGTCTGAGAAAGCTGCTACCCGGCCAGGGACACGGCGAGCTAACAACAGTGGCCAGCGGCGTTGGAGGGGAGGGTGCGCCTGCGCAGAGCTGCCTGCTAAGGCCACAGCTAACATCAAGCGCAGACCACCAGAGGCATCTACCACCCTCACTTTACCAACTTTTACCACATTTTCCCTGCCTTTTGCACTAATTGCCTATGATACAATTAGTAATTTTTTTTAAATACTCAAACTACACAGACATTACATGTACAATTGACTTAAGCAAACCAGAGAGGCCCAAGGCGGCTAAGGACAGTGCGTTGCTGGCGCTGCCATCTGTTGGTAGAAAATGGTATTGACAGGCCTTCACTCTGGAACCGGAAACACAATCTGAACATTTACTAAGCAGATGAGTTTCTGTAATTCTTATTTCACAGGGTTTCTGTGGGAAGTAAATGAGATAATTCATGGAAAAGCACTGTGACTATTATAAAATGCTATATTTTTGTTTGTGCAAATTTATAGGAGAGATTTAAACTTCATCTCTCTTCCTATGCCAAATCTAGTCCTTGTGCATCATAGCCAGAAATCTAGTGGTAACTAAACTTTATAGACTGCTATTCTTATTTTTTATCTTCTGCCTGAAACATCTTTTCCATGATTTCACCCTACTAGGATTCAAGTCCAGTATAAATGTCACCCAAAAAAACATAATTCCTTTCCATGCAGTCCCCCTCCACGGTCACTAATACAGCACCTTCATGCATTACAAAGGAGTTCACTGTAAACAAGTCTCTGGGCCTATTCAGCAGTGAGATTCCTGAAAGCAAGAACTGTACCTGATTTCACTTTGCATGCCTAGCACGTACTATTAGGTTTGGCATATAGTAGGCATTCGATAAATATTTGTTGAAATTGTCGAATTAATTTGCCATCAAATAATGACAGCCTCCTTCCTACTTAGCTGTGTCTCACAGCAAGCAGCCAGGCCCAGCAGGATGGAAGAGATGAAGGGAATTCATCTAAAATCAATTTATTTGGGAAGGAAAATATACTGTAGTCAATGAAATGATTCAGTTTCATCGTTTTGTACATAGCTTCAGAGCTGTACATGACCATAATTTTATGTCAAATATCAAGTCCCTTAAGTCATGTGGAGATACATTACTTTTTTGTACATAGTGTAAGACTATAAAAACAATACTAACAATACCCCAGGAACTAAATCCTGGAGTTACAGAAAGTAAAAACACTAACACTTGGTAACGGCTTGTATAGTTTTGAAAAAAAAATCCTACAGCTGTACTGATACTTACATAACACATAGGAGCACAGGTTATCAATTTTTAACACAGACATCTCTTCCTAAAGGAAGAGAAAACGTGTGACTCATTTTGAAATCAGATTTCATTCCAATTAAACAAAGTGCAGAGTGAAAGACAACCCAAGATTGTTAAAATGAAAAAACGCTAAGTATATGTCAAAGCCATGGATCAGAAAAATACATAAATCTTGCTTTCCGACTATAGGAAGACCTTGTTGAAACAATCCACCCTAATTGACTGGATGATGCCCAAGTGTGGTTAGTTTAATGTAGTCACAATATAGACCACGTTTTCTTTCCAAGAGATGAAAACAACTGCCAAGTAGAATTTAGAAAACTAAAAAAAAAAAAAAAAAGTTGTTTTCCTTTGAGTTTCTTATGATCTGTTCTGCACAAATAGCCAGGATTTAACTAGCTAATTTGCAATAGTATTTTAAGACAAGCAAAGTCAATGCTTATCGAGTTACCCCACCCAAGACTAAGCTAGGAAGCAACCAGCCTTCTGGTCACCTCTCTCCCATTCCAAAGTCTAAAGTTCTCCACAGAGCAGCAGGCAATGGCAAAGCCCCTCTGTGCCCTGATCCTCACTCTCCAAACCCTCCTGCAAAGCTCGCCTGACCACACGTTTATTCCCCTCTAACCCACACTCCTGGTCCCACAGATGCTACTCTCTAACTGGCATCTGAGCTAATGTGGTACTACCTCGAAGGTACCCAGTGCCTATCATTAGAGCCATTCTAACAGTGGAGACCCCAGCCCGTGACAAACCAGGGAGGAGACGTCATCTGACAATCACTGAGCACCTCCCACATCCCAGAAGGGGTCTGTAGCCCCTCCTTCTCTCCAGGGAAGCATTTCTGGTGGGCCAACAGAAAAAGGAAGGTTCTCCTGAGAGCACTTGGGGAAACTCTGGAACAGCAGCTCCCAGTGTCCAACCCTCCAAAGTCTCTTTGTTACTTTCATCCCACTGTCCTCATAAACCGTTCATTCAAAAACCCAGAGGTAGATCCTGAAGACTAGAAATAAGGCTCCAGGCAAGAGTTAGCCATTAAAATTCATGCAATAATTTCGTTTTGGTTTTTTTTTCATAAAATAAACCATTTGGAATATTTAGGAACAAAGGATATGCAGGAATAATAAAAAACTAGAATACTTAAATTTAAAACTCTATTACAGTAAATGACACATCACAATTAATTCCCCTCAAAATACTCCCCTTTGCTTCCAAACTTACCTCATTGTTCTTGCCACTTTCTGAAAGCAGTTTTGGAAGTACTCTTAGTATCTTTACAAGGTATGATCAAATACATGGAGAATGCTGCTGTTAAATGCCATCTAATAAAAGGCAGGCTCCTAAGAACATTAACAGTGAGTCCTCATCCAACTTATTCGTGAGATCTGTTACTGTGTGACTTCCGGCTCTTCCTAAAGTTAAAACCACCATGAAAGGGAAATGTTTTGAATAGACTTTAGGACATTGAGGCAGCCACAAAAGCACAACTAGAGACACTCACAAAAAGAACTTTCAAAACTGCTTCAGCAAGTGGCAAGAATGACGGGAAGAGTGTGTTCAAAGCAAGAGCCTGAGGGGGGGGTTAATGGCAATACGACTTTTACTATATAATAATTTTTAAATTTCAACACACATCATATTTTTCAATCATACCCTATACTTCTTATTTTCTCAGAGTCACAAAGGAATTAATTTTCCTGCAAAAAGTAATAACTTGGGCTGGGGATTTAGCTCAGTGGTTAGAGTGCTTGCCTTGCAAGCACAAGGCCCTGAGTTCCATCTCCAGCACCAAAAAAAAAAAAAAAAAAAAAAAAAAAAAAAAAAAGTAATAACTTGGAAACAGGTATCCTTCCCTCAAAAAGAAAATCAGGGAGAGAGTATGTCTTTTTTCCTACAATCTCTTACAGCCCAGCAGCTCAGTCACAGCCTGGGTTCTGCTCTCCGTTATCTATTTTTCTTCTGCCCAACTGCCTGTTTTCTTCGTATCATCTTTTAGAACTTCTGGGAGAAGTCAGAGAGGAGACCGAGTTCTGGGGCTTGGAGGAGCAACCTTGTCCCGCTCAGACCGTTTGCGCAGGCTCAGGGTCTCTGTGCCTGTGCCCTTCCCACAGAACACCTCAGCCCTCTTCGCCTCTGGCCGGAAGAATTCTAAAGAGGAAGCCCACGAGTGTAGAACTGAAGTCTAACAACAGGAAAAAGACAAGAAAGCGCAGACAGGAAAAAGAATTCGGTATGTAGTTTACCAAAATGAAATTAGCTAACTGCACTCTAACTTTCCAGGAGAAAGACTGTAAATAGAAGGCAGAGTCAACACAAACAAGACAAGAAACAAGGAAACCTGAGGAAACCCTGGACCCTAATGCAGCAGAGTTCACCCAGCACTCTCCAGGGGAGGATCCTGCAACCAAAGGAGCACAGGCCACTCCGTGAGTGGTGGAGAGTGACTCGCCAGCCTCACTTTGAGTGGTCTGCAATAAACAGTCTGCTCTGAATCCACAATGCCAAGCTGTCTTCTAATAATAAAACTGAACTTTCTAGGCCTCCCCGCACCAGGAAAACAGATGCTCTAGTGAGCCCCAAAGCATTCTATCAAGGGAAAATGTAATCATCCCCGGAGTACTAGTTGATCATCCAGAAGCTTCACACTTCTCATGCAGTCTTGCTTAGTCTATATCTGCAACCCTGGTTGTGTCAACCTCATTCAAAGCTGAAGGTCATGTCCTGAGACTTCCCCATCAAATAGGAGCTAATATTTAACCCCTTCTTACCATGTACCAGATATTGCCTAACTAATTTCTATGCAATAACATGTGACATATTTTACCCTTGTCACAATTCTGTAAGATAGGGATTGGAATCATCAATACCATGATATTGCAGATGAGGAAAATGAGGAACTTGCTTATGATCGGGCAGGTGGCAGGTGGCAGAGTCCGTACCTGTGACTCCTATACTATGACACACCCTTCAAAGTGACACACTCCCTGACAGTCCTTGGCTTCTGGTCAGCCTATCCAGGTACTATTCCCTGAAATTACTTGGGATAACTAATAAATAAAACAAAATTCATTCCATTTTGAATGAATACTATAGGTAATTCATGTTTAGTTTGGTGATTCTTGCTACATACAAAATAAATGGCACATGTAAGGTATAAAACTTAAGTATACAATGAGTATCTGTGAATTTTCATCCCAAATTAACCGCAATGTAACTTTCACCACTGCATTTTTCCCATGGCTCCATCTAGCTTCCATACCCATTTCTACCTTCTAGAAAAATCACCATGCCAAAGTATGTGCTTATAATTTGTTTTCTATTATATTTGTCTCTTTATCACATATGTGTATGCATACGTAAATATAGAAGTTTCTGTGCTTCGTGAAAATGGTATCCTATTGCATGTACCTCCGCCCTTATTTTTCCTATTGAAACCTCTTTCCAAGTTTCACCTGGAAACTTGGAATAAATTCAGTTCACTGACTTCCCATAACTATTTCCGATCTGAAGTGTATCGATTTAAATACAAATGGATTTCTCTATAGAGATTCTATAATAGAGGAAGACCTCAAGTTCAAGGCCAGCCTGCGCAACTTTAGCAAGACCCTGTCTCAAAATGAAACTTTAAAAGGTTGGGGTGCAGCTCAATGACAGTGTTCACCTAACATGCTTGAGACCATCGTTTTAATCCCCAGGACTGGAATAAAGAAGAAAAGAAAAAAAAAAATTCTGTGCTTAGAACCATGTAGTGAGCCAACCAAGGAGACTAAGAAGAAACAGTTCATAGAGGTGGGAGGAAATCAGAGACAGTGAGCTTGAGGGGAAAGAGAAGCAGCATTTAAGAAACAAAAGGGCTGGTCAACTGCACTGGAAAGTGCTGAGGAGAGAAACACAGTCCTTGGCTGTTTCAACATGGCCAGTAAGCTTTCCCTTTAACTTTCAGTTCTTCTCATGCCACCTGCTGTAATTTCATGGTCATCCAGTTGCTTCTTAACTATGAACTGATTTGCCATATAATTCTGCTGGTAGAGGAAAATTCCTCAAGAATAAGGACTTCCATATTTCCAGTCCCCCTGCTAAGATTCTTATCAATTAATAAAGCAGTTTCTGATTATGTGCTTACTTCTTCCACACATCTATGGGAATGTCTTAGTCAGCTAAGAATGCTATAACAAAATACCATACACTGGGTAGCTTAAACAGCAGACATTTATTTCTCTTAGTTCTGAAGGCTGTGAAATCTAAGGGCACGGTGCTGCTGCTGAGGTTCCTGGTGAGGGCCCTTTTCTTGACCTGCAGACGGCCACCATTTCACTGTGTCCTCACACAGAGGACAGAGCAACCCCTTCGCTCTTCATCTTGCAAAGCCCCTAGTAATCAGGCCCTCCCCTCGTGGCCTTGCCTAAACCTAATTACCTCCTAAAGGCCCCTCTCCACCTACCATCACAGTGAGGCTTAGGCCTTTAACACATGGAGGCAGCAGGGAGGGATTTACACAATCACGTCCCATGGCAGGGCAAAATATGAGCGAGAATTCCCACGTGACCACAGTAGTCATCCAGTGCCTACCATTCGGCAGGTCCCTGCACTCTAATCAGCATCACACACATACTATGAGTCCATCTCTGGGCCTGATCATTCTTGTCAAGGGGGGAAAAAAGCATGTAACTGGGCTTTCACAGTCTTAGGAAAGTCCTGCTATAGCCACCTGAACAAAATGAATACCGAGTGAGAGTCCACCTGTCCCAGTGCCCCACAAGTGATGGTTATAGCTTAGAGGATAAAATCCATCACCTAAACTCTGCATGTAACTTCAACTCCCTTGTATACAACACAGTAAACACATTTCCTGACCTATAAATGCAAACATAACACATAAAGTTCGGAGAGCGACTTCCAGCTTCTATTCACAAGGCACACATGAGGCCCCCTCCGTCACCATGTTTGGGGGGATACTGTGCTCTCTGGTTTCTAGTCACATTCTGAAACTTCTAGCAAATTGCACAAAATGTTTCACTGTCACATGTGCGCTGCTCCAGTAAAATCGTTAAGCACCAGGTATTATCCATAGATTTATACTCAGTTTTCTTCCAACATGTTCTGCCAAACACCAGCTTCCTCTTCTCTACTTGCTAAGAGAAATGCCTGAATCAGTGACTTTCTTTTCTCCAACTAACCACAGTATGTTGAATCTTTGTTCTCTCTGCTAGTACCAGCTTCAGTCTTCTTTGTACTTTTATGGTATAAAAATATTTTCACCCTTTTCACCGGAAATGTTACTTTCTGCTCAATGTTGAAACTGAAAATGCTTCTTCCTCATGATGCAGATTTAGTCTTTGCAAGTGACATTATTGTTCAATCCTCTGTTCACGATACCCACATTCATCCTACCTCCTGAGGAGCAATCTGGCTTAAGTTCTATTTATATAATATATGTGTTAATGTAAGTTGTTTTTTGCTTGTTTTGCAGTGCTGGGGATTGAACCCAGGGGCTCTTATGTGCTAGGCAAGTGCATTACCACTGAGCTAGAGCCCCAGCTCATAATGTAATAAGATTTATAACGAAGTTTTCTCTGTCTCAAGAAAAATGTTAAAGATTGATCACTAATTTTATTCACAGTACCTTGTGGGCTACATCTAAAGATGTACTCATGCACACTGCTTTTGGAATTAGCTGAGCAACTTGGGTTTTTTGAGGGGTTATACACTGTAATTGACTATGTCTTACATTTTCCAGACAGATTTTCATTTCCACATTGCACTCTTAAGTGGCTATCCTTCCTAAACTTCTGCCCACTTTAATGTATATTTTGCTACTTTTTCAGAATTCAGATACAGTACAGATCTGACCTGCCCATCTTTCATGTCCCCGATTCTAAAACAATTGTTATTCCTTAAACACAGTTGCACTGTTATTATATTTCTCATTTATCTGCAGTATTGTTATATGTCAAGTCTATTTTGTTGCTGCCAAGATTCGGCCACTTTGCAACCGATTTAGGCCTAAACAGTGTCACTCATCTTGCAGGCTCATCAAGCTACAACAATTTCTCGTTACAAAAATAATACTGCTCACTGGTAAGAAAATCACAGATTATGAAATGCAGTTCCCTTTTCTTGACACTAATAATGCTTTTTTAAACTAAAAACCAACTATAAGATGTAACTATTTGTTTTCTTAACTATGGGCAAAGCTTACTCCGAAGTACATAGTCTAAGAGTCAAAATACCTGCTCCTGATAAAGAGCAGAATAAAACATAGAAAATAAGAAGTAGGGAGAGAGATCTTTCTCAAATGAGAAAGAGATCAAGAGATGGAGGAAGGATGGAGGGAAAGACAGAAAGGAGATGAAAAAAGGAATTAAGATGTGTTATGTACATGTACCAACTCCCAAGGAATGTAAACATTATATACTGTAAACATGTACTAATAAAATAATTTTTTTAAAAAATCCATTCCCAATGAGTCTATGCTATGCTCATCTGAATGACTGCTTTTATTACTAGGACATAATATCACCCAGACCTTTGCTTCCAAATATCTTTCCTTACTAAAAGGAACAAGGAAACCTTGGAAGAATTACTGAATCTCAGGGCTGTAACATAGGAGGTACAAAATTAATCTGTGACATTTTCTTGAACCGTAAAATAAAGTGCTCAAAATTTTATAAGAAAATAATGAGAAGATACAGCGGCCAGATTGAAGGACTCTCAATGACCAAACATAGAGTAATTCTATCCTCAAAATAAAGGGGGTGTATTATAATCCACAAAATACCTGGGCTCTTAATAATAATAGAAAAAATGGAAGAGAAAGGAGCTCTTTCTTACCCTGAAATGCCACACAATGAACACAGAAGGAAGAATAGAGTTAGAAAATCACCATTTTAATAATCATTGTAAAAAAATGATACGGGCAAGAATCACCAATAGATGCTAAATCTAGTGGCAAATGCTTTGCAAGGAACAGGTTACTCATGTAGTCTCAAACTATGTTCCCTCCAAATACTTATAAATTCCGAAAGAAAAATAAAGTTCACAGTGGAGTGAGGAGACTGGTAGCACCCTAATGAAGGGATCAAAATTAATGTCATCAACTCAATGTGCCTTCAGTTGTGAGAAGACAGAGGAATTCATGTGCAGTACACCACATAAACATACGTAACTTGAATGTAATCATAGGGACATATCAGAGATATCCAAATAAAAAGACATTCTGTAAAATAACTCTCCTAGGTTAGGAGTGTCAAAGGTATGAAAGGTATGAAAGGCAAAGGCTGAGAACCATACCAGTTTAAAGGAGGTTATATGAAAACTAAACTCAATACATGATTCTGGACTGGATTCCCAGCTAGAAAAATAAACTCTATAAAAGACAATGTGTACTCAGGCTTCTGCAAAGACAGCCAATACCCAATTTTGTATACTAACGTGCCCCTTCCTATACAAAAGTAATAGGGCCTGGCTAGTCCCAAGTGGGGCAGGGTGAGCGCTCAACCTGGTGGCCAGGACAGCCAGTAGTGCAGAGCCAGTCTCAAGGTTTAAGATCCAGGAAAAGCCAATGTTTCATTGCTAATCCAAGGGAAAGAAAATGCCAGTGTCCCAGTTTGCAAGCCACCAGACAGAAAGAAGTCCCTCTTACATGGGGATTGGGAGGAAGATCAATATTCTTGTTTCAAATATACAAGGATTGTATTCAAATCTCTGATTTTATTAAAATCTCCTACTGATTGAACAGCAACCACTCATGTTATGGAGAATAATCTGATTTCTACTGATACAAATGCTAATCTCATTCCAAAACATCCTCATGGAAACACCCAGAATGTTTGACCAAATAAACAAGTGCCCTGAGCCTGCTCAGGTAGACGTATAAATCAGAAGCTATTAAAAGAGTTGATAAAATATGATTAGGCAAATATGATTTTCAAATGAAACTATCAACATTAAGGTCTTTGTTAAGAGGGTATATCACAAGTTGTATGCTCTGCCCATAACACAAAATAAAGTCTATTAATTAAAAACTTAATGTTAAGTGTCCTGAATTTATTCACTGTGATTTGACTATTTAAAAGTCTTCTGAAGAGAAGTACACTGAAGAATTATTGGATGAAGGAGCACACTGTATGCTGCCTCCTTTCAAACAATTACATCAAGACACACAGAGAGAAGAAACAAGAAAGCCAGTAAACTTGAGTTCTTGCAACTTTTTTAAAAAATTTTAAATTTTAAAAAATTATGAAGCAGGAAAGCCTAATCTCAGACCAACCAAGTGAAACTCCAGAATCCTAATTTCCTTCATGGGGGAGGAGGCCTCAGTTGGGGAAACTTCAAAGATCTCCTGATGGTTCAAAAGCACAGCCCGACTTGAGAACTATGCAACTATTGGGTCTCACACTCACCCATAAGATGATCTTACAGTGAGTTTCAGCTCTACATCTTGTCCCCACTTTTTCAAGTAAAGTCAGATGTGAGCACGGTTATAATTAGTAAGTACATATGGTCGCATTGTACTAAAAGGCAAATAGGAGAGAAGGCATTTCTGAAGTTCATGTTGGATGTGAAGTTCAGGATCTGTGTCTGCCTGGCATCTATGTGTCTCTTCTCATTTCACCTGTGGAGTCATCACACGCAAGCATAGTGCCGGCTCCGTGGGCTCTGGGTGGACTCAGTTTCATTCCTGGAAGAAAATCACCCCAGCTTGTGGCTATTTGTGTGACAAGAGCTCTTCATTTTAAGCATGACAGTTAATCCTGAAACAACCAGCTGCAGACAACCTAGTGAGTAATGAACTCGAGCAGGTCAGCAGAGGACCACATGATTTACATTCATTAAAACTAATTAAAACCACAGGCAGGAACTAAAAGCTGCAGACTTTTATAATCCACAATTATTGGACTATACACAAACTACTTCTAACAACTCTTTAAAACTTTCCTCTCTAAAGAGTTAACTCTCTCTATCCCACACCCGAGACCAGAATGTAATATTGGATTTTACATTTACCTGGCAGAGATTATTATTCTGGAATAGGGACTCTAGCAGCATGACATTTCTGTCCTATCTAACAGTTCTGAGCGGGGATGTATGGCTTCACCCAGCCCAGCAGAGATGCTGCACCCTCCAGTGACTTCCCATAGATGCACCATTAAGCACCTACTCACTGTTAAGTACAATATGGTGTACTGGTGATGTGAGAACCATAGTACGTGGAAGGCACACAGAAGAAAATCTCAACTTCCTGCCAGAGTCATCTGCCAGAACAGTTAGATCCGCTTTTTAGGCTGGTGCTTCAAAGTTAAATTCTGATTTACTCTCTAACCCAAACTTCTACTCAATCCTCAAATGAAATTGAGTAAATAAAAATCAACAGCATCTCCAACTCCAAGATTTTTAATGAATGTTATGCTTATAAACTCAAAAGATGCATTCCACCAAAAACATGAGTGACATCATTGATCAATTTTAAATTCAGCATTCAATGATAATTCTACATCTTTTAAATAGTCAGCGGGTGGTGTAAGTGGTACACTGCAGGACTTATAAGAGAGAAAATAGAAAATAAATAGGTAAATAAGGTGACCAAGCCTCCAGAGAATTTTAAAAGTGGTGAACAAGCTTTGCCTTTTTACATGCTGGGCTACACAATGTCCCCTCCTCACAGCATTGAACGTGTCACATGTATGCCTTGACACAGTCTATTCTTCAACTGGGAATCTACTTTCTCCACATGGGAAAAATATCTCTGCCCACTGAAGTGGAGTTCTCTTCTATAGGGCTCGCTTTCTTCTAGTAAATTAACCTAATCTTAGTGGTTTCGTTGTCAGTTTGTCTTTGCTTTGGGAGTCCATTACACACACACACACACACACACGCACACACACTCACATACATGGACAGGACTGAGACGTGGACACTTTTAGAGCTAAAAGTAGCTAAGCAAAATGCTTGGCTCTATCCAGGGACCCAATAAATGTCTGCAAAATTTGAACCATGCTGAAAGAAATACTATAATTCTGAATTACTGTAAAATATTTTTCAGGTCATTAAACAGATGCTATTAGAAAAGAAAAAGACTTTTAAAAATTGTCTGCCTCACCGTCCTGGCCCTGACAACCTCATCTCCGGATCCCAGACCGCATACCCTGCCCAAGTGGGTGCGAACAGTGGGGTGGACCAGCGTGGGACACCTTACTGCCCCTGATGACCTCATCAGGGGACCCTAGATCACCTGTGCTCCCCAGCCTTCCACGTGCTTCACCACAGACTGGCATGGGTACTGCCCACACACCGGCAAGGTCAAAAATCCAGTAACATTGAAAAGAGCTAGGATTAAAGACACCACAGGCTCTGTTGCATGCCTCTTGTGTTTTTTTTTTTTTACACTTTTCTTTCATTTTTCAAGTCATTGATACCATGTAGCACCAACCATACCCATGCCACTGAGGAAAGTTCTGGGGACATAAAAGGACACAGGAATCAAGGACTACACATACCTTGAAAACAGCTTAAGAACAGACTTTTCTCAGGTAAGCACTGTTACCTATCTTAAAATGACCTCCCATAAACAAAATATAAAATCAACATGGAGCATCAACTAAAAGGGTAAAATATATATATACATATATATATATATGTAAAGAAAATGACAAGACACAGAAGCAAAACACAACCTCAGATCCCCAGCCCACCCAGAACAAACCCAGAGGACAATATAATAGAGGAAATCAGAGGACACCCATCCAAACTTTCAGAAAAGCAGAAGTTAAAAAACAGAGAGGGGAGGCTATAGAGAGTATTAGACTGGAAATTATTGCCCAAGTTAAAAGAGAGATGACAATTATAATGAAAGACCTGCTTAGTGAATTCAGAGTAGACATAGATTAAAAAAAAAAAAAGGAGCTTAGAAAAGTGATGGAAAACTTGAACATTCAACTCAACAAAGAAATGGAACCCATGAAACAGATTGAAACAGATATCCAGGAAATCAAAAACTGTCTTGAAAGTATAAACAGTAGAGTGAGTGAAGGTGAAGATAGAATCTCAGACCTAGAATACAGGTCAGCAATTAGTGACAATGAAAAGAAAGGCCTCTTAAAAATAGCTAGAGACTATGACAAATCACTACAACAGCTGCAAGATGATGCAAAGAAGAACAATAGAAGAGTGATTGGAGTGAATGAAAAAGCAGGAGACAGTGCAAAGGATCTAAAAAGAGTATTTACAGAAGTAATGACAGAAAACTTCCCAAGTATGAGAAGAGAACTTGACATACAGATAAGTGAGGCATATAGAACCCCAATTACCCATAACCGAAACAAATCTACACCAAGACATATAATAATCAAGATTCCAGAAATTCAACAAAAGAACAGAATACTGAAACTTCTTAGAGAAAAAAAAAAACAAATCACCTATCAAGGTAAACCCATCAGATTCACAGCAGACTTCTCAACACAAACACTTAAATCAAGGAGAGCCTGGAGCAAAATATTTCAAGCCTTAAAAGAAAACAATCTCCAACCCAGATTAATATCCCCAGCCAAACTATCTTTCAAATTCAACAATGAAATAAGATACTTCCATGACAAAGAAGAAATGAAGAAATTTATGACCTCCAAACCACCTCTACAAAATAATCTGAAGATATCCTAGAATAGGAAAAAGGAAACTACAATTACAAGAACACTAATAAAAAGAATCCTCCAGGCAAGATAAGCAGTTAAACTGAGGTGAAACACAGAACCAACAACAGAAAACATCATGATAAAGATAAGCCAATACATAACAGCTGTAACCATCAATGTAAATGACCTCAACTCACCAATCAAAAGAAACAGGCTAGCAGAATGGATCAAGAAGCAAGATCCATCAATATGCTGCATAAAAGAGATACATTTAACCCCAAAGGAAATTCATAGATTGAAAATCAAAGGATGGAAAACAGTATTTCATGCAACAAGCACCCAGAAAAAAGCAGGGGTAACTATCCTAGTCTCAGACAAAGAGAACTTCAAACCAAGACTGGTCAAGAGGGTCAAAAAAGGTCATTACTTACTTCTTAAGGGAAAACACCAAGACAAAGAAATAACAATCATTAATATTTATGCACCAAATATCGGTGCACCTAACTACATAAAACAAATATTAAGGAACATGAAAAATCAAATAAATACTAATACAATTATAATGGGAGACTTCAATACCCCACTGTCACAAATGGACAGATCAACTAGACAAAAACTTAACAAAGAAATATCAGAACTGAATCAAATCTGTGAACAAATGGACCTAGCAGATGTACACAGAGTGTTCCACCTCACAACAGCAGAATACACATTCTTCTCAGCTGCACATGGGACATTCTCCAAAACAGACCACATGCTAGCTCATAAAACATGTTTAAGTAAATGTAAGGGAATTGAAATTATACCATGCCTACTATCAGACCATAGTGCAATGAAACTGGAATTCAATGGTAACAGAAACCAAAAAATACACATAAATGCATGAAAACTAAATATCCTCCTGAACAGTGGCTGGGTCACTGAAGAAATCAAAGAAGAAATTATGCAATTTATACAGTTAAATGATAATGACAATACCACGTACTGGAACCTATGGGATACAATGAAAGCAGTGCTTCAAGGGAAATTCATTGCACTGAACTCCCACATCAAGAAAACAGAATGAGCTCAAATAAGTAACTTAATGTTGAACCTTAAACGTCTAGAAAAAGAAGAACAAATCAAACCCAAAGCTCATAAGAGAGAGGAAATTATTAAGATCAGAGCTGACATTAATGCAATTGAGACTAAGAAAACAATGCAAAGAATCAATGAATCAAAGAGCTGGTTCTTTGAAAGAATAAATAAAATAGACAAACCCCTAGCTACTCTTATCAAAAAAAGGAAAGAAGAGACCCAAATCCATGCAATAAAAAATGAAAGGGGTGAAGTCACAACTGACCCTATGGAAATCCAAAGGATCATCAGCACCTACTTCAAGAACCTCTACTCAAACAAGATGGAAAACACTGAAGAGATGGACAGATTCTTAGAAACATAGGAACTACCAAAGCTGAATCAAGAAGAGATAAATATTCTAAATAACCCAATATCAGCCATTGAAATTGAAGAGGTAATTAAAAACCTACCAACAAAGAAAAGCCCAGGTCCTGATGGTTTCACAGCTGAATTCTACAAGAAATTCAGAGATGATCTAATACCACTACTACTCAAACTCTTTAATGAAATTGAAAAGGAAGCGGTACTTCCAAAAATCATTCCTAGAAGCAAGCGTTACCCTGATACTAAAACCAGAAAAGGATCCAACCAAAAAAGAGAACTACAGACCAATTTCCCTAATGAACATAGATGCAAAAATTCTCAATTAGATACTGGCACACAGAATGCAATGGATTATCAAGAAGATTATACACCACGACCAAGTAGGATTCCTCCCAGGGATGCAAGGATGGTTCAACATACGCAAATCAATACATGTAATATACCATATCAACAGAGTCAAAGACAAAAATCGCATGGTCATCTCAATAGATGCAGAAAAAGCATTTGATAAAATCCAACACCCATTCATGATAAAAACTCTGCAGAAATTAGGAATTGACAGTCTATATCTAAATCTGATAAAAGCCATCTATGACAATCCAATGGCCAACATCACACTAAGTGGTCAGAAACTGGATGCTTTCACACTAAAATCTGGAACAAGACAAGGATGTCCCCTATAGCCACTACTATTCAATATAGTTCTAGAAACATTAGCCAGAGCAATTAGGCAAGTGAAAGAAATAAAAGGAATAAAGATAGGAAAGGAAGAAGTTAAACTATCACTATTCACAGATGACATGATACTCTACATCGAAGACTCCAAAAATTCCACCAAAAGACTTCTAGATTTAATAACTAAATTCAGTTGTGTATCTGTAACTAAATTCAGGTGTGTCAACACCCAAAAGTCTATAGAATTCCTATATACAAATAACAAACTCCCTGAGAAAGAAATAAGAAAAGATATACCTTTCACAATTGCATCCAAAAAAAAGAAATACTTAGGAATCTATCTAACAAAGCAAGTAAAAGATCTTTACATTGAAAACTGCAGTGCTCTAAAAAAGGAAATTGAAAGAGATACCAGAAAATGGAAAGATACCATGTTCTTGGGTAGGAAGAACCAATATAATGAAAATGGCCATACTTCCTAAATTACCATACAGATTTAACACAATTCCAATCAAAATACCATTAACATACTTCACAGAATTAGAAAAAACAATCATGAAATTTATCTGGAACCAGGAAAGACCACGAATAGCAAAAACAATCCTGGGCAATAGGGGCAAGGCAGGGAGCATCACAATCCCTGAACTGAAATTATACTATAAAGCTACTGTGATAAAAACAGCATGGTACTGGCACAAAGACAGGACCAATGAAATAGGCTAGAAGATGCAGAAACAACTCCAAACACACTTGAATACCTCATCTTCGACAAAGGAGCCAAACACCCTCACTGGAAGAAGGATAGCCTCTTTAACAAATGGTGCTGGAAAAACTGGTTGGCCACATGCTGAAAACTAAAACTAGATACATGTCTCTCACCATGTATAAACTAAAATTGAAGTGGGCCAAATATCTAAACATTAAAACAGAAACACTAAATGTACTAGAGAACAGACTAGGAAGAACTCTCGAAGACATAGGAGTAGGAAAAAAATTTATGAACACAACTCAGACTGCATGGGAAATAATACAAAGAATCAGTGCTTGGGACCTCATCCTACTAAAAGGCTTTTGCACAGCAAAAGAAATCATTAATAGAGCAGGATGAAAATCCACAGACTGGCAACAAGTCTTTGCCAGCTGCCCCTCAGACAAAGGTCTAACATCTGGAATATATAAAGAACTCAAAAAAATCAAACCCCCCAAATTTAAAGACCCAATCAAAAAATAGGCATCTGAAATAAATAAACATTTCTCAGATGAAGAAATAAAAATGGCAAATAAACATATGAAGAAATGTTTAACATCACTGGCCATTCGAGAGATGCAAATCAAAAATGACGCTAAGATTCCTTCTCACTCCAGAAAGAACAGCTATTATCAAGAAATCAACCAATAACAAGTGCTGACGGGGCTGCGGGGGAAAAAGGAACCCTCCTCCACTATTGGTGGGAATGTAGACTACTGCAACCCCTATGGAAATCATTATGGAGACTCCTTAAAAAACTAAATCTAGAGGTTCCATTTGATCCAAGTATTCCCCTGCTTGGTATCTTCGCAGAAGAATTGAAAACCTCCTACCATAGTGATATATGCACAACTATGTTCATACCAACACAATTTGTCATAGCTAAGTCTTGGGAACAACCCTAATGCCCAACACCTAAGGAATGGCTAAAGAAGATTTGGTTTTTCTACACGATGGAGTACTACTCTGCCATAAAAAAGGATAAACTAGAGACATTTGTAGTTAAGTGAATGTTCCTTGAGAACATACCCTGAAGTGAAATAAATCAGTCACTCATGAGTACACGTCAAATTGTTTCTCTGATATAAGAAACCATAAGTGTACATAAAGACAAAGAGGCATAATAGCTATTAGGTAAAAGAAAGATAATATTCAAAAGAGAGGAGAACTAGAAGGGGAAAAGAAGGAAGGGAAAAGGGAAAGAAAGGGAAAAAGTAGAAAAATGTACATAAGCCTGCTGTAAATAGGGAAAAGGAGGAATGGAAGGGAAGGGTGGGAAAGGGGCAGGGGACCAAGATACAGCATGTATAGGTACAAAATAACTATGATAAATGGGATCATTATGTATACAATGTACTAGTGTATGTTCTGGTAAAAAATAAAAATAAAAATAAATAAATAAAAAATTTAAAAAATTATCTGCCTCCCGACTTTTGTCTGAGAGAGATATAGTAGCAAATATCGCTATGCTCAACCCAGCTGGCAAGACACAGTCTCTACACCACCTGATACATTTAGAGACTGCTTCAGGCATTATAACAGGTCTCTTTCCCAATGACACATCAGACCGTTAGGTTTAGCAGAGGGCCACACTGCGGTCTGAGGCAAGATTTAATATTTAGTGACACATGCACTGAAGCAGACCATATCTCTCCAGCTCACCGCTTCAGATCCAGTTTTTACAAATCTCTCAGGGAATTCAAACCAAGTCAACACTATTCATAAGTCTTTGGTCCTGGAATATTTACTGATGTACCGTTTCTCTTCTGCCAATAATGAGTTTTTAGCCAGTCCCATAAAGCTGACAATCAGAGAGTAGATCATAAGAGTTTCGTCAGTGGTCACCATATTCAAGCACAAAGACACCCCTTTCTTGGTGGTGGTGGTGATGTTAACACTTTATAATTCTAGCTGCGCACTCCATGAATGAAGTCACTGTCAGTGCAGCAGAAACTAAAGCTGCTGAGTCGAACCTAGCTATGTGAATATTTTCTACCTCTTCCAAAATAGATTATGTCTAAGCACTCATCTTTGCTTTATCCTATTCAAGGCCATCTCCACAGCTAATTCAATGGTCTGCATTATTGGAAAATGTAGATTCATTTAAGAAGAGCATTTTAATACACTTCTAAGGATACTTATTCCAATACCTGATGAAGGCATTATGCCCACTTAAAATACCAAAGTCAAATTTCTAGTTTTAATCCGTTTAGAATATTCATATTTAAAAATTAGATAAAAATAATTTAAACAGGCTTTCAAAGATCCAGTATCAACCAATAAGATTAAACCTAATTGTATTCATAAATTTACTTAGTATTATTATAATCTAGCACAAATACAAAGTTTGCAGTTTTAAGCCTGGGAAGTATGTCAACAAATGCCTTAAATTGCAACATTCCAGATAAAGTAAAACATTATAGGAAGCAGTCCTATTCCTTATCAATTTTGCACTAAACAACATATATAGCAAGTGAGAATCGTCACTGCATTGTAACTAAAGCCACCATTGAATTGCTTTCTTCTGCTCAGTTATTTTAATTATCTAAATTGATTGTCATTCCTTTCCCATCCTTTCTATTTCTGCAAATCAATATCAGATCACAGTGAAAGAGAGGCCCAGACAGAATGAGAGATTAAAATTTATATTTCTCAAATGTATTTTTGTGGACTTGCAGTTACTCTGACCTCAGCTAGTAATTCAAGCCACAGAAGGAGACTCAGTAATGAGAAAATTGTACTTTGTCCAAATAACTCCTTTACATATTTTTACTTCAAGTATGAAATTGGAAAACGACCATTGGGGAATTTATTTCAATTAGAAATTAGTTGAAGGGAAGGGGGAGGAAAAAACTTAACTAGAAATGTACGTGATTTTAATGAAGGGTCCCCGTCAATTAATCAGAAGTTGAATTCAGTTCAACTAAGTCATCTAGTTCATGTCATGCCTGAAATATTTGGCTGGATAGTATTCAATTCAGCATGATGACATTAACAATCAGCAGCTCTAAATTATTCACAACCACCAAGACAGGTAAGCACTATCATTACTTTTACTTTACATATTAGGAAACTGAAGGTCAGTGTGGCTAAAGAACTTGTTTGGTTGTTGCTGACTTACTCGTGAGGGAGTTGGGATTCAAGGTCAGAGCATCTGACTCCAAGGTTACCACTCTTGCTTGGTCTAAGTCCCTTCCACGTTTCACTCATCCTCATCTCATTGCCACGTTCCCAGAAAGTACAAAGACATAAACTTGGATGAGCATATACTCAACAGAAAAAGAGAAGAAAAGCATCAATCTCTTTGTGCTTTGACAAGTCTAACCTTCAATGATATCAACTAACAACTCACTTAATTTATTTCCTAATCAATGCTAAACCTTGGTGTCTTTGGGTCTTTCTGAAAACACAGTTTTTTGTAGAATGCCATAGTTTGTAAAAAAAAAAAAAAAGTAGCCCCTCTTGTTTCTAAGAAATATTTTTTCTCAAAAAGCTTTGATTTATTGATTCAAATCTGCATGTGGGCAACATGACAAGAAGTCACTGTTCAGGAGGGAATTCAAACTACCAAATTGCTGACAAACCCAACAGACTCTTTTGAAAGTGATAAATGAGAATAGTAGAAGGGAGGAGGGGATTTCCAGAGTTTCCAGGGCAGGAAAGAGTGTAAGAAACAGATTTATGCTGACTGAGATTAGGAAGGAAGAGACCTGAAGGAATGTACTGGAATCCAGAGGAACTTCTGTTGTTATTCTGCTGCTGTAATGGTATGAGACGTTCAGTGGAACAGAGGAAACAAATGGACATGACGTTCATAAAGCTGTGTCAAGCATTTAATTCAATCCACCGCTGAAAATGACTACATCTTTTTGAATAGACAAAAGGAGAGAATAGATGGTATTTTTAAAACAGGAGAGCAAAAAACTGTCAGATCATTTCCTGACTTCAGTACTGTCGCTTGTTGCTAAATTAACAGAACATTTCATATGTGAACAAATTATGAAATCTTTAAATATAATTATGGTACATTTTAAAATATCAGTTCTAATTATATTTTCCTTTGACAAAGTAATTATACTTCAAGAAACTGTAATCGGAGCAATTTTTGCTGCCAGAGCTTAGAACAGAAGGTAGGAAAGGTGCTTTTAGATTATCTTACAAAAAGCAAGCTAAACTTTATATAACCTCATGCCCAGCCTTATAAAAGAAAGGCTTAAAAATAGACTAACAAAAACAAATTTAATCTTCTTTCAAGTCACTCATTGATTTCTAATTCAATGTTCTTTAGGACAATGGCAGCACATACTACAGACTGCTTTTCCCTCCATGGATTTGTCTTCTGAGTATTTAAAATCACAGGCTTGTGCTGAGAGGTTTTTTGTTATTAGTCCAAAACAAATGAATTGAACCTCAGGCCTCTTTTTCCCAAGAGGAAGCAACACAATGCCCTTGGCTGGTACTTTAGACTCCAGATTTTCTGACAATTTGTCTTCCTGGGAGTCTATAACTATTTCTTTCCTTCAGAGGTCTCTAGCCCTTCCACTTCCTCTCCCCACCCCTCCCTCCCAATTTACGTCTTAATGAATCAATGTTTCTCTGTTCACCTGAACAGGATTCATTTTCCCTCTCTCTGCCCTGAAATTGCTCCCTCAGGATCCTATCTGACTTGCCTGCAAAATCCTTTCCACAAAGGTTTAGGGGGAGCCTATACCTATATTCCTCATATTTATACTTTTGTTAGTTTTTCTTTCTTCCTGAGGGAAGGAAAATGTCTATAAAATGCAAATACACAATGAATAAACCAAAGAGCACGGATGTACTAGTAATTTGTTAGAGCAGATTTTTCTCTTTATAGTTAGAGATATTTCAAATTCATTTTACTAGGAGTTTAGCAATAAATATTGAGAGCGCTGTAATCTGTATCTTCTGAATTAGGGTGGGGGTTCTGGAGAAGGGCAGGGAAAGCAAGCCCACGTGGGTAATGAGAAGGAAGGAAGTAGAAAAAGAAGAAAGACACAGTGCCTGCCCGAAGACTTGCAGTTTGAAGGATGTATTTATATGCGTGAAGCACATTGAGAAGGATGGAAGAAAGCACACAAAATGCCAATTTGTGCAATACTTTCGCTCTTAGGTGGGCTGGACATTTGAATAAGCCTCACTCCACTATCAGATGCTTCAAGGTTTCTCCACTAAACGCAAGAAGAATTGAGGCTAACACAAACCTGAAAGCACAAATAGAGGAGGAGTGGTATACAAAATTCAGTTCCCAGAATGTTCATCCCAGCAGAGAACCAATTACTGGCCAGCATGTCAAGATTTACAAGTAATGCAGAGATCTCTGCTTAAACTATTTCCCTTCCTGCCCTGTTGAAGATCATAAATAAAAATGAATTTTTGTATGTGGGCTAAGAACAAAACATCTCAGAGCCTGGGATGACATGGACAACACAGCCAGCAATTAAGTTTACCTACTTATTTGCTGGTAAAAATTTTGGCAACTGAGTTTATATCATTTTAAAGACCTACAGACCTTATCTTTTTTTTCCGTTTTAAAAATGTCCAGTGCTATTTTTGTAAACTGCAGTATGCTCTTTTTGTGGAAATGGCAACTCATTTGGTCTGTCTTGTCCTGAAAAGTCATATATTTTAAAAGATAGTGTTAAAATTCAAAATACATAATTTTCTCCTCTTCTGACATCTGTATATAATTTGTATTCACGAAAACTATAAGGAAGTCCTATTATTCATTTTTTAAAAGTCTAGCAGAAAAGGACCTTGCGTAAACTTATTCATATTCACTCTTCAATGCAAAATACAGCTCTAAAAATCTCCTTGATTTATTACATTACTTTATTGGGTTCTGCAAGTTGGACCTTTACACAATACTTAAATGACTAGGCCATATAATTTCTCTCTTGGATAGCTAGGACTGGAAAAAAAAAAGTTTTCTTTTGATAGGAATCATGAATATTTGGTGCAGCAAGAAAACTTAGTGGTCTCCTGGCTAGGTTTCACTATTAATTTCTACAGATTTTGAGAACTCTAGTACAAGCCCTGGTAAATCAATTAATTCTTTTTGTCTTTTTCTTTGCCCTCCCAAAAGAAAAGTAATCGACAAAGCTAAACAGATCAATTATGTAATTAAGAAGAATTCAACAGGGAGGTTCTAGAAATTCCTAAACTCTCGTAAATAGCCATCTACAAAAGCATGGAGCTGTTCAGCAAATGGAAACCCCAAGGACAGATCTGTCCTTCTGGACACGCCTAACACATGGCGTTTTTCTCATCCAGCTCCTAGAGTGTATCGAACACCAAGTACACTGCCTAGCACCATCCCTCCACTTAAAACCTCCTTTCCTGGAAGGCCTGCCAGATCCACCAACTGAGCTGCTGGGCACCTTTCTCAATTACTTTAAATCCCTACAACACCTAGCAGTGCACCCTGCTCGGGGCTCTCAGGTGCTCTGTGTGGTTCATACTATCCACCTAGGTGGGTTTTGTTGGATTTTTTTTCACCTTGCTTTGTCACGCTACATTAGCATGAGATATGCTTCAACCTAAGAATTTCTTTAAGATTTTGCCAGTTTTAGCATCGGCTCCCTGAGTGAGGGATGTCAGGCCCTGGAGAGAGAAGGATTCTACAAAGAAACCTGAACATTGGGTGAGAGAGGACTATAGTATCTGCCTAGATAGCACTTTGCCTTTCTCTAAAATTTGAATGAAAAAGAAAAAAAAAAAAAAAGAGGGGCTGGGGATTTAGCTCAGTGGTTAGAGTGCTTGCCTAGCAAGCACAAGCCCCTGAGTTCGTTCCCTGGCACAAAAAAAAAAAAAAAAAAAAAAAAGAAAAGAAAAAGAAAGAAAGAAAAGAAATAGATGGACTCCTGTACAGGCTCCAGATTTGTGAGGGTTTTGCTATTGTCTGTTTTCATGTGGTGTTTTGCTCCCCCAAAGGATATTTTTCTTCAGTCTTCTCCCTTAGACTAAAATACAAAACCAGCTGAAGGACAGATGATAAAGAATAGGCCTAAGAGGCAGGCAGGGTGGTGCAGGCAGTAATCCCAGCACCCTGGGAGGCTGAGAAAGGGGGATTGCAAGTCTGAGCCGAGCCTGAGCAATTTAGCAAGACCCTGACTGAAAATAAAAGTAATAAAGTAAAGGGGGCTGAGAACATAGCTCAGTGGGAAGGCCCCAGGTTCACAATCCCCAGGGCTGCAAAAGAAAAGAACAACAACAAAAAAAAGAAAGGCTAGGAAGCCATCTCCCTGTGGAAATGGGGCGAAGGAAGCCTTTGGAGGTCTAGCAAGATCAGCCCCGGACAGAGCTAGCCGGGTCGCCCGCTCCGCAAGCTGAACTGTCTCTGTCGATCGATGATGTGGTTGCCGGGTGGTCATCTGAGGAACACTGCTCTTAATGGGTCAGAAGCCCGTTTAAATTATTACCAGGCTCAGAGGCTTTTTAACTCAAAATGTCTCCACAGCCTCTGGAATAAGAGACCTACTCAATGATGATTTGATAAAGAGAATTTCTGCTATGAGGGCTTTTCTGAGCAAACAAAAATGTGTTTAACTCTGTTTCCTAAAGGACTCATTAATTATGTTATTACATTTTCTTTCATCTAGCTATGTTTGTCATAAAACTAGTGTTATATATATTTATGGATTATCGAAAATGCTGTTTAATCTCATGAGGTTTTTTAATCACTTAAGCCAACTGTAGTGTAATTATCGTAGTCATCTTTAAATTCATTATGTGTTCTATTCCAAGAAAAGTATTTATTAGCATTGTGAAACTTCACTCTTCTGTGTCTGCTATTCAGCCTTCTAATACTCTGCTCTCTGATATAATCAAGTTAAAAAGAGAAAAGGTTTCTTTTAGCTCACAGTGTTAAGAGGTTTCTGCCCATGATCGGCAGGCCATGTTGCCTTTCCAGACTACAACATGGAGTGAGCAATTAGTAAAGCAAAGTCTCTTACCTGTGGCCAGGAAGTGAAAAAGAAAAAGAGAGACCTGGGCCCTACATTCTTTTTCAAAGTTATGCCCCTACTGACATAAAGACCTCCCACTAGGCCTCCTCTCTGAAAGTTTCCTTCACTTCCCAACCGCACCAAGCTAGGGACCTGGCCTTTAGCAAATGGGCCTCTGAGGGCTGAGGTTCAAACTATAGCAGTCTGATTACTACTCATTTAAAACTCAAAACAGTAATCAAGAGGGAATTCATTTTTAACAAAAGGGGAAATGATTTATGAATTCATCTATTAAAATAAAAGATAAATAAACTTGTTTTTGAAGAAATACATACCTTAACTTGCAACTAAACAAAAGCAAATCAAAATAATTTTAAAAGGACATTCTGCAAATTAATATAATGAATGTGACCATTGTATGTAGAATGTACCAATACATGTTCTTGGTTTAAAATAAAAAAAAAAAAAAAAGGACATTCTGCAGTAAACTAGTGAAAAAGAAAATTTTAAAACCATGCTTAGTAAAGTTGGAGAAAATGAGAAAAGTTTCAGGTCTGCAAATTGTTCATTCTCTGGAGAACAAGCGGGCATGTGTGAGACAAGACCTGTAAAAGTAGTGGCAGAAACTCTATCTCTTTTATGTTTTAATAATCACCATCATGTGTCCAGTAGTTTACATAATTTCTGATGTATATTAGGAAATGAATAAATATTTGAAAAGAATGTGTACATGAAAATTAAACAAAAAAATTAAAATTGACCAAAGCAGTACAAGAAAGTATAGACCATAGAATATAGGAATGTACACATATGAAAAAGAATATTCCTGTTCTTTAACAACAGAGGGAGAAGGGGAGCACCCCACATCACTGTGTCTGCAGATGATGAAGAATTTCCTGCCTTTGGTGGCCTACCTCTACAGATAAGGGACTCTTGGAGATCTGAAAAGAAAATTTACAATGTACGGACAAAATGAAACTGCTTAGAAACATGGTCTGTAGTCAGCTCCTTACTGACAGCTCTTTTAGGACAACAGCTCAACTTTGGTCTCCATAAAGCCATCTGAGATGCTGCAAGGAAGACCCTTTTGGAGAAGACACCGTGATGCTGTGAATATTCATGCTAACCATGACCAGGGCCCGATTTAAAGAGAATGCAAACTTTTTTACAATCGATGCTGAGTAGAAGTAGAACAGTGGAGCCAAATGCCAGTTTTCAGTTGATTTAATGTTACCCTAATCCCAATCTTTAAATTAGTCTAGGTAAAATGTTTGCTATTTTTTAACGCTAAGATAAAAAGAAATATTTGAGTCTGTTATGATCTAGATCTCAAATGTCCCCCAATATTCTCATGTATGGAGTGGCCCGATCAGAGGGGGTGATCACTTGTCCCTGGCTCCTCCCTGCTCTCTGCTTCCTGGCTGCCATGGGGCAAGCAGCTTTCCTTCCTGACGCCGCTCCACCATGCTGTATCTTCTGTGAGCCAACCAACCATGTGTGGACTGAGACCTCTGAAACCATGAGCCAAAATAAATCTCTCCTCCTTTAAGTTGCACGTGTTCAGTATTTTGTCTTAGTAAAGGGAAAGTGACTAATACAGAGTGTAGCAATAATGGGACACTGAATTTAATTACAACAGTTCATAGTTACTCAGTATATTTAAGATCAGTCATACAAACACTAAGAGAAGAAAACACATTGAAACAGGTTTATATATGCTACATGGTCTTTCAAAATTCCACGATAATATGCTAAATATTTTTAAACTTATTGGAAGTGCCCAGACAACAATCCCTGAGCCCATTAACGTAACTAAAATATCTTATTCCATTTCTTCAGCAAGATAATGAAGATAACAAAATGAAGAATGAAAGTCTTCTGTTTATCTTCTGTTTACACATTATAGGAGGGCTTATGAAATTAGTCTATCCCCAGCCACAGTGCCAATCTTTTATATATAAATTGTTTCTTGTAAACACAAGTCATGATTTTAAATTAAAGGGATAGGAAAAGAAAAGGTTTTTATAAAACTAAATGCCAGAACCTTTGATATTCTAGATTTTTCTCCATGTTCACTTTGCTTCCTGGTGAGGGAAATTGTTCCCAACTTGAATGGATTGAAACAGAAAGAGAAATTTCTGCTAATTTGGAGAATGATTCCTATTTGATCAAAATAACTTGCTCCAAAATTAGCTCAAATCTTATGATTTATAAAAATGGAGGAAAACTGTATAAGTTGGATACAGGAAGAGTCATACCAGTCAACGCTTAACTGCAGATAATAGAAACCATTCTAGCCTCACTGTATCTAGAAATAGATTAAATGCTGTGAATTAGGTCCCTACAAAATTGTTGAAAAGGTGTAAGAACCAAAACAGACACAGAATTGCCCACCTACGGGGCAATTTACTACTGTAACCAAGAACCTGTGTCATGGATCTCACCACAATAGTCACAGCCCAGGGAAAACAGCTGTCACCAAGACTGTGGCCTCCACAGCCCAACATACCTGATCAGCAGATCGCGTCACATTTCCAAATTCGTGTCCTCTGAGGTGTTCCTGAGGGCAGAATTTAAACCACATGCAGATCTTCAGCTATCAGGGTGCTGGGAAATGAAGTACTCAGCCTTCCAGCTTCTTGGTATAGGAAGGTACCCTACAGGTAACCGGAACAGAAATTGGGAGTGTCAGATCACCTAGCCTGACCCAAGAGGGCAATTCTATTACTGTGCTGAGGCTTTTGAGCATTCACTAATTCTTTCTTCAGTGTTTAACAAATTTATAGGAAAATAAAGCTCATACCAGATCCTCTAGAGAGAATACTATTCTCAAAGTTAGTTGCATATGTGTTTGCACTCAAATAAATTAAGGAATACAAGATTTTAATATTTTTGTATTTTAATAAAGGTTAAGAAGAAAACGTGAAAGAATGACAGAGTAGGTAAGGAAATTTGTAATATTTATACATACATGAATAACAAAAGTATGTATAAAACAACAAAATGATCAGTATCTGAGAAGGAAAAGATTAAGTTCACTTCTGTAGCTCACAGCTAAGTGGAATGGTTGCAAGCTTGGATGTTAAGACCTTAAAAACTGCCACAGCACATACTAGCTTTTTTGACTTTGAGAAATTAATTTCACCTCTTTTAGCCTTCAAGGTACTTCCTGCTCTAAGTTTTTAAGGGGAATATAGTAATATAGGTCTGTTTTGAAGGTTAAATAAGATAATGATACATTTTAGGCTTGTCATTTCTCAATTATAGGATATATATGTTATAATTTCTGTGTTAGGCAGATTCATGTTACTATAATGAAATACTGGAGATAATTAACTTATCAGAGAAAAGGTTTATTTAGGTTCATGGTCTGAAGTTTTCAGCGTATATTTGAGTGATCTTGTGGCTTTTGGCCTTGGGTGAGGCAGCACATCATGGCAGGAGACCGGAGTAGAGGAAAGCTGCTCACCTCCTCAGCCAGGAAGCAAAGAAGACGGAATGGCCCGGGTCACAAAATCACCTCTGCACCAGCTGTGCTTTAAGGACTTCCTGGTAGGCTCCACCATTTCCTGGGGAACAAAGCCCTTAACATGTGGACATCTGAGAGACACTTATCACAACCACAGCAATTCATGAAATCTGTAATAACTTATTTGAATGCCAAAAATGAAAAACCTGAATGCATCCACGCAGACAAATACTTGTCACTGCCAGGTAACTACAGAATCTGTTTTCTCATGTCACTTCAGCCAAGGTTTGTTTGGTTTGACTTGATCAATTTTTCATAGGGCTATAGCTTCGGTTGTTCCTAAAAATGATTTCAAAAATGTTACCCTAGTATAAGGCTTGGGAGGAAAAAAAGTACTTGCTTAGAATTTATTTGGAAGCTCAGACTTGTTGGTATATCTAGTTTATTTGTGGTGAAGGCCTGTTGCAAATTATTGTACATCTATTTGGCAAAGGCGTCCAGGTCATTTTCAAGGACTGTCTAATATCAAAGAAGACATAGTGCCATTAAGGAGAAAAAATGAAACCACAAGTTATCTAAATACTGATACCAAGAAAATCCAAGGACTATTTGCACACTCTCTGGCTTTTTTAGAGGTACTTTTAAAAGGTCATAATCATGTCTATGAGTGACTGCAGAAGTACTACTAGTATTCATCTGGAACTTACTGATAAGTTTATTAAGAGAGAGATTGGTAAAAATGAAATGGAGGGGTTGGGGATTTAGTACGGTGGTACAGCATTTGCCTAGCAAGTGCAAGGCCCTGAGTTCTATGCCCAGCACCCCCCCAAAATGAAATCCATAATAATGAGGATCAATTATACCTATTCTGGATAAAAGGAAAGTGAAACTTTACTCTTATTTTCATTCAGTAACGCCTTATAAAGCTGATATGTAGCTAATAAATGTTTAAGAATCAATCAAAATCACTTGCAAGTAGGGCATTAAAGGAACGACAAAAATGCATAGATTAAAAAAAAAAATGTAAACCCCATTCTTTCTCCTGAAGAATAGCCCAGTACAGAGTGGCTATCACAAATATTTACTGAATCTGTAGAAGTAGGAGCACTGTTCCCTTTGCTGCTTTGCCTATAGACTAAAAAGCTAATTGCGAGGTTGGTGGACTCATATGCCATGCACACATGCGTGCACACACACACACTCACACGCACACATGCATCCTTATAATTGATACTATTTTTTAAAGTGAGTAAATTTTACATTTAGATTCCCTGTTAGAAAAATATTTATAAAATATATTTAATTACAGATGTAGTAAATAGAAGGATACATTTTCAAAATATTTTAGATACACTTGTTTATGTATTTTAAATGCTTATTGAATTAATTCTGATTTTGTTTCCAAAGAGACATTTTAAAACTTTATTAGTCTAGTTCCTTTTACTGGGCAAACTTTGAAAAAATAAGACACTATTTTTTAAAATCATGATTAAAAATTTCTGCTAATCCAAATTCACACACTAAAGTCTAAGAAAGTAAAGGCACTTCCTATATGATCTCTAGGCCATGGCACTGGAGCCTTCTTTGGTTTTCCACATTAGCAAAGTCAGTTCTTACTGACTACATATCCATACGGTGAGTCTGCATCCTCTACACAGGTATTGCTTGCTGTTTTTAGCTCCCATTTGGGATTGAATTTAGAAGCATTTTATCCCATTCTGTATTCTTCAGGGTTCGCCAGAGAAACAGAACTAATGAGATGGAGATAGATATACAGATAGATGAGAGGAAGTTTATTAGGGGAATTGGCTTATGCAAGCATGGAAGCTAAGAAATTCCACAGCAGATCATGTGCAAGCTTTGGAGACCCAGAGATGCCCATAGCAAGTTTAGCTCTTTGGGTGCAGGTGTGCTCAGGATTTGACCAGGGCCTTGTGCATCCCAGGCAAGCACTCTGTCACTGAGTCCTAGTTAGTAGTCCAAGTACAAAGGCCTAAGAACCTGGTATGGAAGGTGGAGTCTGGTTCAAAGACCAGAGAGCCTGGAGCCCTAGTAGCCAAGCGCAGAGGAGCATAACTTACCTCCAGAGAGACGAATTCACCTTCCCACCCTTCTGTACTGTCTGGGCTCACAAATGAGTGGATGGTTCCTATCCATATCGAGGGGAGGTTTTACCCACTTAATCCTCTCACATTCAAACACCAATCTCCTCTGGAAAAACTCTCACAGATACAACTCAAAAAAATGCTCTATCAGGTCTCATGCTCCTTATTCCAGGCAAATGAATACCTAAAATTAACTATCACATACTCCTCCAACTTGTCTCCCTCCCGTTCCTCTTCTTTCTAAATTGAATTACACCTAATATCACATATCCATTTGCAAAACCCTAAATACACTCCTAGTTTATAGAGACAAATGGGGGCTGGAGATTTAGCTCTGTGGTAGAGCTCTTGCCTAGCAAGGTCCTGGGTTCAATCCCCACCCCACCTCCAAAAAAGACAAATGTACAAGCTTGAAATTCAGTAATATCTGTAGTCTATGGGATAAATCCATACTATTAAAACCCACTAACCTTTATTGGACACATATATACTATCACAACAATCCAAAAGGTAAGTAGTATTCTTATCCCCACTACATAAGTGAGAAAATGAGATTAGCATAGAAAGATTAAGAAACTTGCTCTCAGTCTTGAAACTAGGGAGTAGAAGAACTCCATAGGTTACCAAAGCCATTAACTTAAACACACTCTTCTGCCTCCTGACAGACAGGACATGGTCATTAAGGAGATGCTGGGTCCTGGTGCCTCATTAACATTCCTCCTACTGAAGAGATCATCATGATTTTATCTCCTCTTAACATATTACTTACAAGGTTGTTTAAGTCCTTTAAAATATTAAATATTTAATTAGTCCTATTACAGCATCTCCCTGAGGCAAATAGTTAGCCTGTATAATTGTTATGTTGGTTAAAAAGAGAGCAAAAGGAAGCTGCAGCATTAATTAACAATAATAAAACAGATCATTACATTTCATGCCTGGACATTAACATGGATAACTCCCTTCAAGGAAAATCATAAGGTGATTATTAAAAGAAGTCTTTACAGATGACCTTAGAGATTAAGCTTTAACTGGGTTTCCACACAGCCAAAATGACCAGTCAATCCATTAAATAGAAGGTTATCGTTCTCATTCATTATTTCTCAAAGTGTCTGCCAAAGACTTGGGAATCGGAAATCCCTGGGGGTTTTATTTAAATGGAGATCCTGTTATTCACATGAATCATTGTTCTGCATTTTTAGCAAGGATTTCCAAGTGATTTTCAGGTAAAACATCAACCAAGTTCTTAAGGCTGTGTTCTTAGTCATAATAAATATGTAGAAAACATTATTTCTGTTAAAATAATATTTGAGAATTTATTCCCTTCCAGTCTGCAAACACCTTGAGAGCTGAAACCAAGCTTTATTCAATAACATTCCACTGTTTAGCAAAGAAGCCGGAACAAAACTGGGCCTCAATACTCTCAGTACTGTTTAACGTTGCATGACCTTAAACACGGTTGACTGGATTTTTCATTTTTATGTCTGTCTTCAGGAGCAAGGCGGATCCACAGCCTCCGAGCCTCGCCAGGCCCTTCCTCTGCCTGGAAAAGTTCAGTCTGGGAAAGGGATGAAGGAGGAGGACAGAGCAGGAACCCCTTGCAGCCCCAGCAGTGTCCACTTCCCTGCTGGGGCTCTGGAGAGCTCGAGGTAGCCCTGGAAGCTGTATTTCAGCTGCGCAAAGACACTTTCCCATTTACATACTGTAAGAGAAAAGTTCTGAAAGTATGTAGCAAATACAAGTGTGGAGCCTAATAAACAAGATGGACATCTCTGGAAGTGGTTGTGGACATCCAGCTCTGCAGATGTATCTAGTGACTTTCAGGGACTTTGGATAAAACTGAGAGTATCATGATAAAGTTCAAGATTTAAAGTCACCAAACTAAAAAGGAACAAATTTCAGATGCATGAAGACTGGAGGAATTCTTCAACACAAACCAACAGCTGAGAGAACAACAGAAAGTCCTTCATGAAACCACTGAGGCTTTAGAAGAGCAGTTACACGCAGGATCGTGTGATCACTGGGCAGTAACTGAAGAACACATGCAGAAAAAGCTGGAAGAGTTGAAAATATCCAACAGCAGAACCTCAAACTTACTCCAGAGCTTATGAATGACAAGAATACTCTTCAGGAAGAAAATAAAAGCTCTCTGAACAACTGCAGCAGAAAATTGAAAATAATCATTGACATCAACCAAATGAGCTCGAACGTGATGAAAACGCAGATTCATCAATAACAGCCTTTTCAATTTCTGACATTAACCAGCTATGAAGAAATGAGAATCCATGTCTGATAGGTAGAAAAATCAAATACCAAATTGGAGCATTCTGTGTGTACAAATGAATTTAAAAGTTTCCAAGGTTTCATCTCAGTCACGATATAATGGAAAGGAAATTCTAGTAGCTGACACTTGTGATCAAAGTGAAGCTTTGATGGCTAAAACATGCAGAACAAGCAGTTGCCCTACTGATAAGTCATCTTCCAACTGAGCTACAGTCATTGCTGAAACGCTTGGACTTGGAATTCAAGAGGAATCTTCAGTTAAGTACCTGCAGAATTACTAAAACAAAAATCTAACGACAACCGAGACACCCCCTCTGAGAATACCCAATGGAGGACAGATCCAGGAGCAGACATTGCTTGGTATAAAACAGATTTTACTGTAGTAGATACAACGGATGGCAGTCTGTCAGGATGAGGAGAGGCAGTAGACATGGACTGCATGTTGGTCAGTGAAAGTATGATTTTAAAGGTGAAGAAGCAAGAGCAAAAAGGAGAAAAACTTCCAAATAGAGAAAGAAAGATGAATGATATCTTGGAAGATATGTTTGATCAAACATCACATGAAGAATACAAATCCTGTTTGGCAGATAGTTCCCCCAGGTGGTAAATGAGTTGGAGGAATTATCCACTCCCATAAGGAAACTATATTAGTTACTTTTCTAGAGTCAGTGGTTTGCAAGACAGCAGATTTAATACAAGACATTTACAAGTTAAAACATTCACACACGCAAGCCAAATACAGGAAGAGTCCAGAACATCTGTCTATGCACTAGAGACCCAAAAGATCCAATCAAGTTCTGGGAGCCCACAGCACTGTCCTGTGTATGTCCGTGCCTCCACCAAAAGGCTGAAAAATTCTATACTGGAGCCAGGACATGACACTCACAGCAGAGACAAAGACCAGAGCTCCCCAAAGCAAACAGCAGCCATCCCCAATGACAGCAAGGACCCGAGCTCCTCCTGCGACAAGAACAGTCAAGTTCCCTCTGGGAGAACCAGCTACAACAGAGCTTCTCCTGGGAAACAGTCAGCTGCTGTCTTCTGCTCTTGTTCTCCTTTCTACTGAGCTGGCAATAACTTCAGGTGAATCCTCTACATCCAGAACCACGCCAACTCAATTCAGCTGTGTTCCTGCTCAAGTTGACCACAATAATAAGTCCACCACAGAAACCAAATGCACATGATGAAAAACAAGATAAAGTTAAGCAGAAAAAGTATCTGTGGAGCCATATCTCAAAGATGACGAGAGAGACTGGCTTATGAAATTTTCCTCATATTGAAATGATTCAGAAAAAAAGAGAGAAGAAAATTGCTGGGGTAGACATTATTATGCAGCTAAACCAGCAGAAGAAAAAGAACTTAGTTTCCTGCTCAAGACACCAATTTCGCTCCATTCCACCCAACACACCAGAGAATTTCTGGGAGGTTGGTTTTCCTTTCTCTCAGACTTGTACGGAAAGAGGTTTCAATAAGATCTTGATCTTTTCCCTTATGCAAAAAGACAGCAGCCTTACAACACAATGTATTCCCCAGAAGCCAAGGAGCAGAAGACACAGAGGCTAAAGCACAAAGAGGCTAGAGGGCCGTATTTTTCCCTTTTATTTATAGTTAAAGTTGGTATTAAACAGTGATTTTTTTGATCTTCTGTAAAAAAATAAAACGTTTCCAGCCATAGTGTATGTGCTGTGTACACATATGCACATGTATTTAGCCCTCATCTTTAATAATCATCCTTATCAAGTCTAGGAAAGATACTAGAGATATCTGCTTCTCCTCCTCCCCCACAGGGTTGAAGACCAACCTATGTTAACTCAAAATAAGGGTCTCTTCTATTATCTAATTAAAAGAGGTTAGCAACAGTGAGAGTTCCCACTAAGGATAAAAGTGCTCTTCACTGGGGTGGCAACATTACTGCCCGACGTGCCTGAAACGTAAAGATTCCTTGAACCAAGAGAGAACATTTTATTACTTTACGTACTTAACTGAAAATTTGAACTTACTGAGACCTAGCACTTATTAAAAAGCCACATCCGATATATCTAACATAAGAGGGAGGCCCGGTCTAAGGGTCCTACTAAATTATTCCTTTAGACAGGGCTCTCAAACTGTTATTGGTGTATTCAGTTGTTTGATCGAGAAACTATATACTCCATATTTTCATTCTCCCCAAAATTGTTTCACAAAATCCAACGTCAGAGCAATGACCTTAGTGTTTATAAAGGCTAACATAAAAAAGATATATTTAAAGCTTTTATCTTTTACAAAAATTTTGTGGTATGGTACCTTATGTACTCGCAGACAGGGAGATGCCTAATATATTCTTAGTATTCAGTAGCAGGAATGTATTTTTGTCTCCAGATGAACACGAATGATTCTATTCATCCTAATTTGAAAACTTGGCAACCTCTTACATTTCTGCTTGACATCACTGCCCGAAAGATGAAAATTAAATTCAGTTTTCAACTGCAGCAACTAATTCATTTCATATGCATGATATAAGTATGTTTCACCTTCTTAAACTCGTTTCTATAATTTCTCTTTTTATCTTGCCTGTTTCAAGTGGGTTTTACTAGTGGAAGTCATTGCTAATGTTCCGAAGGTATAAACAAGGAGAGTGATTTTGTTTTTTTTAAGAATTAAGCAGCTAAGCCTGGAAGAGAATGTGACAAGATCGCCTGAATGCAGGTAGAGATCAAGCAGCTGGGACAGAATCAATTTTTCTTGTTTTATAATCACAAGGCCATTTTAACTAACAACAATACCATGAAAACAGATCACTAACAAATGTCACAGCTCCAGCACAACACATAACCCTTGTTAGACAAGCTCAGAGCTGGATGGGGAAACAGAATAGCTGAAAGATAATGAAATATAATTGTAACTTGTGATTAAGTAACAATCATAAAAGCTCGGAGACAAAAAATCATCTCATGCAGAATTTTTTTCAGTGCCTTATATTGTTAAATCTACTGAAACTATTTTTTAAGAGCCAAGCCTCCAGTCTTAAACTTGAATGATCCTACAAATCTCCTGGCAATTGCCTTAAACTGCAGATCCAGAGTTCTGCATTTCAACTCTCTTCTAGGTACACAGCGGGACAGACCAGCACCTTCAGGGCTAACAATGGCCCAGTCAAGTCCCACTTTGCCACTTCAAACTGTATGGCACTGACCAAGTGCCTCAGCACTGGGATCTCCAATGACCTCATCATTTGCATAGGAATAATGGTATCTACCATGCACAGCCCCGGAAGGATATGAAAAGATAAGTGCATAAGGCTCTCAATAAATATGCCTTTTTGGTTACCTTCATTTTTGCATTTGTTGTTTGTCGGGAGGGTTCTGGTTAATAGGTATGAGTTATACATAATGACGGAGTACAGTGTGATATTTCAACAGAGGTGTACAGCACATACTGATCAAATTGGAGTAATTAGCATTTTCCTCTCCTTATTGTTTCTTTATGTTTGGG
>PVJO010014210.1:0-49138 GCA_004026905.1 Hystrix cristata
TAACCAAGCTTCTAACACATGAACCCTGCAGGGGACACACTCAAACCATGTCCAAACCATGGCAGTGTCCATAGATGTGTTAATATGTGCAGGGTATTTTAATTTATGGTATGACATACTTTACTTAATTAATTTTTCATTGATGGACATTTAAATAGATTCTAATTTTGAAAATGATTAGAAACATTTCAGTGAAAGAAAGTCTTCCTGAAATGCGCATATTTGTGTATATATCTTCTCTTAAAATGTTTTTGTTACGAAAAATTTCAAGCATATACAGACATAGATTAGAGAGGTGCATTTGTTTGTTTGTTTGCAGTGCTGGGAGTTGAACCCGAGGTCTTACACATGCTAGGCAAGTGCTCTACCACTGATCTACCTCCCCAGTTGCAGGCCCATTCTCTTAATGTACACTTCTATAAGTTTTTCTTCTGCCAGAGTACTTGAAAGCAAAAACCAGTCATTATATCATTTCACCTAAATATCCCTTAGTCTTTTAAGATAAGAATTTAAAAACACAACCATAATTTCCATATAAATGGATTTAACATTAATTCATAATATTTAGTACTATGCAAATCAGAATTCATACATAGTCTAAATGTAGAGTTGGTTGATACGTTTCTTGTAAGTTCTTCTAATGTAAAACCGTCCTCCCCTTTGTTTCTCATGCAGTGTATTTGTTGAAGAAACCAAATCATTTTCCAGTAGACTTAGCCTATCTGAACTTGGCTGAAGGCCTCCCCCTGAGGTGTCACTAACTTGTCTTCCATACCCCATCATGGCTCATAATGGAGAGCTCGAGGCTTGATTCATTCATTCAGGTTGATTAGTACATTCAGATGTGGCCAACTCCATGTCTCCATTCTAAAGTTCCGTACCTACCAAATTTCACTTGATGGTTTTAACACTGTATAATTTATTTACTGCCTGTATTTATTACTTCTTTAGGGTTTTCGGGATGACAATTTTTAGAAACTTTTAGATGGGAGATAATTGTAGTTTCACATCCAGTGGTAAGAGATAATACAAAGGAATCTCTAACATATTCTCCACATTTCCTCTGGTGGCAACATCTTGGCTTGAGTATAGTCCACTATCACAACCAGGAGTTTGACAGTGATATCGTCCATGGTATCAATTTAGATTTCACTAGTTTTATATACACTGTGTGTATATGTATGCGTGTCTTCTGTGTGTGTGCATTTAGTTCTGTGCGTTTTATCACACACAGTGAAAAACCAGAACATTTTCATCACAAAGCTCTCTCCTGCTACCCTTTATAAAAGCCACAGCCACCTCTTTCCTTAACCCTGTTTAATCTTGGAGACACTAATCTTTCTGCATTTCTGTAATTTTGATATTACTGTAAAGAAAAATACAGGGAATTATATAGTGCCTCCTTCTGAGATTGACTCTTTTCATTCAGCTTAATTCTCTTGAGAGCCAGTAGACTGTTACATGTACCAATAGTTTATCCTTTTTTATTAGTATTTCTAACTATTCATGAGTTAGAAACATTGGGTTGTTTCAGTTTTGGAGAATTATATATGGATGTTCTATAAGCATTCGTTCACAGGTTTTGTGTCAGCCTGTTTTCATTTTGTGGTATAAATGTCCAAGAATACAATTGCTGGGTTATATGATAAACATGTTTAGTTTCATGCAAAGCTACTGTATTCTTTTCCCGAATGACTGTACCATTTTGTATTTCCTCCACCAATGAATGAGATACTTAATTTCACCAACATTTGGGTTATTATGTTTTGTTTTAGCTCTTCTGATATCTCTTTGGGGCTTTGAGCTGTATTACAGGTTTCCTAGGGTGTCTAGGGGGTGTACTTGTAGATGTAAACGTGTGGGTATAATTTGGGGGTGAGAGGGGGACAGAAGTAGTCCTAGTTGTAGCAAACCTGTTGACACTGCTCAAATACACCAGGCTTTTGTAATAATACTGTACTTTGTTCTCAGGAATTATTCTCCATTAAGTATATCAGTATGTTTTAAAGTTTTATTTTGTAGATGTTTGCTGAACTGCATTATTTTGTAGATTCCAGGGTTACATTTTTGAGGGAGCACTGTTAAGCTTATTAACCTCTAGACAAGAGTATAGGGTAAAACATTATTTTAGGGGGATAATCTGTTTTCAGGTCCTTTAGAACCACTCATGTAATTATGAATAATATTCTATTTAAAATTACAAGTTATTTTTATATATTCAGATAGTTGGATCCTTTGCTTTTGTATATCGTGTACTATATAGTCTCTCAAATTTAACAAAATATTTTTTATAAGCATTCTATGATTTAGAGAGACTTGCAGACCAAATTAAGGTTGCTTATTTGTATATATATTGAAATATTTTAGGTATACTAACAGGCATAAAATTGAGATATACTATCCATATACCTAACATCTTGCTTGAGGACTGAAGGTCAGCAATACAACTGAAACTCCTGTGTACTCCTCTCCCGTTACATAATTCTTTTGCCTCAGAACTAGCAATTAATATCTGCTTTCAAATATAGCAAATGTTTTTTGAACTTTGTAGAAATGATAGTATACTCTGCAACCTGCTTTTTCTTACTCAACATAATATTTTTGAGATTTGCCCATGTTGATAATAGGTAATTGTAGTCTGTTCATTTTTACTGCTTGTAGTATTTTGTTATATGAGGATGCCATCATTTGTTTATTAATTCTCCTTTTGATGGACAGATGGTTGTTCCCAGTTTTTGTAGTTAACAAACCATGTTGCTATTCTTTTACAGTTCTCCTGTGCATGTATGTCCCTAAATGATACAGTATAACAACTAATTACATAGTATTTACATTGTTCTAGGTATTATAAACCATCCCGAGATGATTTACTGTATACAGCAGGGTATTCTTAGGTTATGCACAAATACAATTCATTTTATATAAAGAACTTCTGCATCTTTAGATTTTGGTATCTGTACTTATTCTTATTGTCTATTAGGGTTGATAGGTGCAAAGTTGAAAGTAGCATGATACAGCTACTATTAGAGAGCACTATACAATATTTATATCTTTAAAATATTGGCAACTATGCAGATTTTCTTGAAAATATGCTTTTTGGTGATTTTCTTGAAAATACGCTTTTTGGTGATTTTTGATAGTATTTTAGAAAACATGGACTTGTTGCTTGTTGCTCTATTATTTACCAACCTTATGACCTTGGACAATTTATGTAATCTCTCTATTTCTTTGTCTTTGAAATGGGCATAATCCCTCATGGTTTGATAAGAGAATTAAGTGAGATAACGTTAACACCTGGTACCTAGTTTTAGGAAGAGATACACATATTCAGCTTCAATAATATAAAAAATGGGTAATACATGGTAGGTGTGTAAATCATTCCTGACATCCAGCAGCATTTGTGAGATTAAAATGCTGCCCATCGTTAGTTGATTCTGGTATAAATGTACTTTCCTCTCAGGGCCAGGCAGGAGCTCAGTAGCATGAAAGATCCAGAGCTGTCCTGTGTTTGCTGTTTGTCTGTGTTCAGCTGCCTGGTCTTCCCTGTATACATGTGCACGCACCACACTTCCATTAGTCTTCTGTCCCCTGTCAGTATTCTGCAGGCCAGAACATCTGTGACAGTGACAGAGCTCTCTGGGTCATAGTGGTTGTGTGGACATAACCGTGGGACCCTTTGAGATACCCTGGAATCTGCCCTCCTTTTGGGAACTCCATCGGTAACCCCAGCATGTGGAAGAAATTGGCAGGGTGCTTGAGAGCTAGTCGGGAATGCTGACTAGTCACTTGTGAAAGATTGTGAGTTGACTTCATTTGTTCTTATATCTTCTGCCACAGGAAGTTCTTCACATGGCTGCTGAAGGAGTGACCATTACAGTTCGCCTCATTCGTTCATTTGAGCACCGCAATTTCAAACCTGTAGTGTATCATGGAGTTAATTTGGATCAGACTGTAAAGGAATTTATAGTATTTCTAAAGCAAGGTATGGGATGTTAGGATCATTTTGTTTTATTAGTGTTTTGAAAAAAATAGTTGGTTGTGATGTTAATAATCTTGAAAAAACCAGGCATGATGATGCAGGCCTATAATGGCAGCATTCTGGGGGCCTGAGGTAGAAGGATCACAAGTTCGAGCCCAGCTTGGGCAGCTTAGTGACTTAGTGAGCACTGACTCAAAAACAAAACAAAACAAAACGAAACAAAAGGGCTGAGGATGTAGTTCTGTGTGAAGTTACACACACACACGCGCGCGCAAGTACTTGGGGAGATACTAATCTAGAATTTAAGCCAAGTGCTAGCCTGGCTTCTCTGCTGGGCCTTTCCATCAGCCTGCCTTTCCTGTGGGAGCCTGGCCGGAAGGTAGCAGCAGCCTGTGTGGCTGGGAAATCAGTACAGGTGTTGGGTCATCAAAGTTGCAGCAATGTTAACCATTCTGTCAGTGCCAGTTTATCATTTTGAACTTAGAGTTGGGAAGAAGTTAATCTTCATTGAAATAAGTCCTTGGTGGGTTTCTCACCTCTGTTTTTCATTATCGAAGTGTCCCGATCATTAGTATTTGATAAAACATCTAGCATAGCTTCTTTAATTGAAGTGTAATTTATGTTCAGTGCAATGTACATATCTCAGTTTATGGTTCCATGGGTTGACAAATGTATTGTTTTAGTCTAACTTAATTTTTTTACTTTGTCATAATTTCAGACTTCCAGACGAGTTGTAAGAATAATATGTCTAGATGTTTTTATGCAGATTCCCCCAACATTAGCATATGGCTCTCTCCTTGTTCCTCTTCCCTTTTCTTTCTGTCGTTTTCCTCACCACTTCCAGCCCTTTAGTTATGTAGTTTTCCTTTCTGGACCATTTAGAAGTGTATTACTGACATGATTCCCCTTTATGGCTCGACACTTTGGTGTGTATTTCCTAACAATGAAGCGTTCTCTTTCTCTTACACAGTATATTGTGTAAGTATATACACAATAAAGTATATTGGTGATTCTTGCCTGCATCAGTTATGATGATGATGATTGATAAATGGTGATTTTTCCCGATTCTGTCGTCTCACATGTTTCAGTTAGCTTTCTGCAGTAAGGAGGAACTTTCTACACTCTCTCTCACATTTATTTAATGACTTGTTTATATCACTGTGGTCTCATGGATTCTTTATTTAAAGGATTATATTCCTTATTGTCATTGGGAGCCCCTTCAGGCAGGTTCTCGTGCCATTTAAATATGTCTCCATCATTCTTTGAGCACTTCCTTAGTTTTTCTTTTTTTCTTTTTTTTTTTTTCCCTTAGTTTTTCATATGAAAAGATGTTCCAGATTTATCATGTTCTTTCTCTGCCACAGGCCTGGGATCAGCCATCTCTCTGAGAAGTCTAATTCCATTATTAGAGAACAGTGTTTGAAAAGTGAAGATTTTTATTTCACTGTGTACATTGTAAGTGTATATAGCTTGCTTTATATTTGTGTTTATTTTGTAGTACTGGAGATTGAACTAAAGGCCTCTGACATTCGAGGCAAGCGCTCTTCTACTGAGCTACAACCCTAGCCTTAGCTAACTTTTAAAAATGTAGTGACTTTTCAACATTTTATTTCCTGTTTGGCTTTGTAAAAAGAAACCCTTGTTCCTAGCCTTTCTATTCCTTGCATAATTTTGGGTAGTTATGCTGTTTTTGTATTATTTGGGTAAGGAGCAGACACGGTATAGGTCCATGAAGAGGACTCCGATTGGTCAGTTTGTAACCAAAGGAAAACCTAAACATGAGGTGTGATTGAAAAATACAGTGAGCAATTATATTGACTTTGGGGAAGAGCCAGCAGTCATATGATTTCAGATCTGGTAGATAAGGTTGTTGAGGACACACAGTAATAGTTTCCTTTCCATCAGATGGCCTTGGCAGTAGCATTCACGGAGGCCTGTGTAGGTGTCTGAGGCATAACAAAGCTTTGAGTCTCTTCCTTCAAGGCTTTGCATCTCTTTCTTCACATTGTTTCTGTCTCCTTTGCTACCTTAACCTTTCAGTCAGATTATTTTTTTTTCTTCAGCGCTTCATGTAAACATGTTAGTCACTTGGGAATGTTTGTCTAGAATTGGTAGTGAAGACTAATTTACCTTAAACTTGCCTAATATCTCCACCACCTTCAAAGCTGAAGATACCAAGATAAGAATAACTGAAATATTGTCAACATTTACAGGGGCGTCACAACCACCGTGTTTCATGGTGTCATGTTCCTGACCACAGCAAATGCACGTAGAAGGCTCCAGCCATCAATCTTTTCCTGTCCTAAGACCACCTCTGTCCCTCCTCGTAAGGATAGAAGGAGTTTGAAACTTAATCTGGTTAAAATGAATTTTTAAGGTGCTGGCCTGCCTTTATCTTGTTGTGCTAGCATCATGAATAAATCTTTTTCTTTGCCCCAACAACTTTTTTTCAGTTCACTGGGTCCCTTTTTGAGCAGTGAGTAAGCAGGTTTGGTTCTTTAGCAAGTCTACTTGGTAGTGATTATTTAAAAGATTTCATAAAAAGGACAGAATTATTCATAAAGGAACTACTGGCTTACATATAGTGTATACATTTTTGTTGCCATGTTTTTGATTATTAGAGGAAAATTGACAGTTGGTACTAAGAGATAATATAGGGAAAAATTATATTTTTCTCAACTCTCACAAGTTCTTATCGTAAGGGACCCCAATGACAAAAGACAGATTAATGAGAAAAACCAAGCAGTTTATTAACAAGTATATTCCATGTATGTATGGGAGATACCCTGAGATTAATTCTCAAAGAGAAGGCTTCGAATTCCAGCTTATATAGAGCATCTTCAACAGGAGCAAACAAACTAAAAAACCAAAAAAAACCCCAAAAAACAGGAGGAGTAGATTTCTAGAGAAATGATGAAGCAAAGCTGAAGGACTTTGAGTTCTTAGGGTGGCACCTTGTGGGAAGGGAACAGGTAAAGCTAGTTAGTGAAGCTCTCCAGTGCAAATCCACCTGGCATGATGTGCAGGTGGACAGGGTTAAAGCTGTCTTCAGTGGCTGGCCTTTGTTCTCCCTGGTAGAGAGGAGAGGGGCATCTTTTGTCTTTGTAAACTGTGCCCAGTTTTTGGGCAAAGAAGAGGGAGGAGTGAGAACTTTTCTGGCTCTGTCTTTATCTCAAAATAATCCTTATGACAAAGAGGTATGTGTTGGGGTGGCATGTTCTGATCTCCCACAGCGTCCATTACAGAATGTCCTGCTTTTAAGAGGTTATCACCCAAAGCATATTCAGGTTTTGAATTAAAAACAAATTCCTACATTAAATTTTTTGTGCGTGTGTAAGGGTCACAGTGTTTCTTGGTATTGATGCAGTGAGTACTGTGACGTTCTGGGTACAGGCAGAACAAGTTCCTCTTGAAGTCCTTGAGAAAAAAATGTCATTTTCAAGCTGCTTCATACGCAGGGTAAACTTCAGTCTCTCCGGGGCTGCTGTGTTCTGAGCCCCTCCTTCCCACAGAGCAGTGGGACCCATCGCAGCCAGATGTCGAGGCTGCTCGGGTCGTTCACCTGTAACATAACCATGGCAGGCATGTTTCACTTGTGTGGGTGGGGAAGTGTGTTCTACTGACTGTAAAAGGTGAATTTGGGGACAGAGACTGTTTTGAGCTGCAGGTTCTATGCCCAAGTTTACCTTTGTCATCCTACTGGAGGGTTGTAGAATTCTGAAATCTCGGTGGGCTGTGTGTTTGCATTTTATGAATTGTGTGCATAACAAAGACTGATTAGTTTGACCACAAGAAGTTTTTTTGAAATACTAATCACATTAATACAGGTATTGTATGAAGAATTTTACGTAGGTTATCTCATTTCATTTTCACAGTATCCCTATAAAGTAGGAACTATTTTTATCCATTCTACAAGTGAACAAACTAAGAAACAGAGAAGTTAAAAATGTGTCTGAGATTATACATTAATAAAAAGTATAGCTGCAAACCAACTCAGGCAGTTTAACTATAAGATATGTACTTTTTGTATGTATGTGTATGCATTTTAATCAGAAAAAATGCTCTGCATCCAGCAGAATGCAAGTGAAATGTCAGTGTTATTTCCCCTTGTTTTATTATTGGGATGTGTTTGCAGTACATGATATTTACATTCATTTTGGGAGTTGGTACATATATGTAAACATACCTTGATTATTTTCACTCTCCTTCCACTCCTCCCCTCTCCATTCCCCTTATATCCTTCCTCTACTCTAAAAAGTCTGCCTTTATTTTACTCTTTATTTTATAATTAGATTTCTCGTATAAGAGAAATTATGTGATATTTAGCTTTCTGTATCTGACTTATTTTACTTAGCATTGTGGTCTGAAGATCCACCCATTCTTCTATAAATGATAAGAATTCATTATTTTTTATAGCTGAATAAAATTCCATTTTCTTTATTCATTAGTCTGTTGATGGGCATCTTTACAGATAGTATAAAACATAGCTTGTTGATAAATCTCAAAAACCATAAAATACTCGTTTTTTAATTCAGTGACCTAACTTCTAAGAATTGTCCAGAATACCCATATATACACAAGTCTTATAAGCCCAATGTTAATAATATATATTGATACTATCAAGAAGGTGGAAAGTAAATAAAGCAGGTTTTTTTTTTTTTTTTTTTTTTTTTTTTTTTTTTTTTTTTTTTTTTTTTTTTTTTTTTTTTTTTTTTTTTTTTTTTTGTGGTGCCGGGGATCGAACTCAGGGCCTTGTGCTTGCAAGGCAAGCACTCTAATCACTGAGCTAAATCCCCAGCCCCTAAAGCAGGTATTCTTAAGTACTGCACCAGATTGCCTGTTATACTTCTCCTCTTCCTCACTTGAGTAGGATCTCTGAAATAAGTGGATTCAGTCAGTGTCAAAAGAGTCTTTGAATTTTGTTCATCTTGCTTTAGTGTGTTGAATGCTGAAAGCTAGAGGGCTGTTTTGACATTGGGGCATAATGAATTTTGTCTAAAACAGAACTGTTCATAGCAATAAGTGATCTTTGAGGGTTATTTTAATGCCTTATTAAAGTGTTTCTTTCTTGTTCTTATAATAGTTACCTTTTGCCACCTGTGTCTTAACCTAGTCACCTGCCATAGTTGTCTGCGTTTTCCATAACCCCGAAGCTTTGGTTAAATTTGATTCACTCTTCACTGAGAGCCATTGTACTAGAGCATCATGCCATTAGAAGAGTTGCATAAATATAATACATATAAATTATTTATAAATATATAACGGATATACTTATAAGTGCAATAAATATAATAAACCTGTTGTCGACAAATGAGGAATGGATGTAATCAGATATTTTGATTACAGCGGTACCATACATTGTATAGATAACTGCTTTTCTAGATTCAGACTAGTATACAAACTAATTATCTAGATAATTTTAGACATTGTAATTATCCTTTGATTTGGAAGGATTTCGTAAAACTCCAAATCTTATTTCTGAGTGTAAAATTATACAACCTGTGGGAAAGAAGAGAGCTGCGGGAGTCTCTCCCAGCCTTCCAGTTCAGAATCCCTCTTCATGGCCTCTTATGTTTGGTGTGTATTACTTTGTAAGCAGTCTGTTCTATCAGGAGAAAATGAGAATACTAACTCTTGTAAGATTTTATTTTTATCTTTATATATTTCTTCATGTTCAGTGTTTTCCCCTCACTGTCCTCTATTATTAACGTTGTACATTTGTATGCTATCTTTATTATACTTAATGAGCCAATAGTGATAAATTAGCATTAGCTAAAGTCTAGTCCATAGTTCATTCAGGTTTCACTAGTTGTTACCTAATGTCCTTTTTCTGTTCCAGTGTCCCACTAGGATCCCACATTCCATTTGCCATTTGGTTTTATGTCTCATTAGGCTCCTCTTGGCTGTGACAGTTGTTTAGTCTTTTTTCCTTTTCTTTTCTTTTCTGTTTCTTTTCTTTGTTGGTTTTGACCATTTTGAGGAATACTGCTCCGGTATATTGCAGGATGCCCCTCTACTGAGAAATTGTCTGATGTTTTTCTCATGGTTAGAGTGGGGTTATGGGATTTTGAGAGGAAGATCAGGAAGATAAGTGTCACTTTAATCACATGTGTGGCATCAAGGGTTCATACTTCTTACATGTTTCATGGTGGTTGATACTGACCTCGATTGCTTGGCTAGAGCAGTGTTAGGTCTTCCCTCTGCAAAGTTACTCTCCCCCTTAGTATGCTGCTCTTGAGAATGAGTCATGTGCACAGACCACAGCTGAAGACTGGGGAGTTATGCTCCCTTTTACGGATGAAATATTTATATTAGTTATGTAGAACTCTTCTTCATGGGAGGTTTTATTTATCATTTATTAGTTTGTTCAAATTGTTCTAGCTTTGAGCATTGAGAACCTTTCACTTGGCCTTTATTTTGTGTGTGTGTGTGTGTGTGTGTGTGTGTGTGGGTGCGTGCTTGTGTGCTTGTGTACACACACACGCATATTCCAGGACACTCTAGGCTCAGTGTGTGTATTTCCTGTTCCAGTCCTAGACCCTTGGGGCTGACCAATGACCACCTTTGCGCTTCAGTGCTCCCAACTATCTGCTGAAAGGATTACATTGTATTTATTTATTCAGGAGTATTTTTGAGTGCATATACCAGATACTAGTTTAGGTATTGACAATTAGTGAAGAAAACAGGCTGTGGTCTGTGCCCTTATAGAATCAGACTTTGTTAATTTGTTCTGTGCTGGACACTGTCCTAGGTTTTCAGCAGACAGCCCATGATGTCTTCACCTTAAGGAACATGTCAGTTAGTTGAGAATAGAGAGACAACAATGGGTAAACAGAAAAAACTATGCCAGTAGAAAATGTCACATACGTAGTAGTATCAGAGGAGACCCCTCCTGTAAGCAGGGTTGTCAGTGAAGCATCTTTGTGGACGTGACACTGGAGCTGAGATCTGAAAGGGGAAAGAGAAGAGGCGCCCTTTCATGTCTCAGTCATGGTCTCTTCTCTCTAAGGTCTGTAAATGATTCTGTAGTAGCCACATGGAGCCATCCGTTCTTCACCTCACCCCTGTCCTCAGGGGTTTTCATTGTTTAATCAGGAAGCATCAATGGCATTACATTAAATGGATTTAATTCTCCTTTTGCGTGTTTAAAGAATACTTCTTGTCTTTGGCCTGTGCTTCCTAAGTGAGTGAGAAGTAAGATGGAAAAAATGAGGTATATGTGCTCTGGGAAGCCTAAGCCAGAGAGGTTTAGTTTGGTTGTGTAGCTGGCACCTCCAGAGAGGTTTCTTGGGCCTCTGATGTTTTAAACACTGAGGGTTTTCACCTAAGCCCCCAGACTTGTAGCATTTCCATTGAAATACTTATGTGTGGCCACCCAGGGGCAAAAGGCCTACAGCACTGTGGTCAGTGAGAGCTGTGGACCACGGTGCCCCAAGGAGGTACGTACTCTCAGGTGTCACAGCTCCCTCGTGCTGACCTGCTTTCCTTGCCCGTCGCTGGAGCAGCATTTCCTCTGTGTTGGAAGGGCGTGTCAGCTGTAGAAGACAGAGGCTCCTGAAGCTGAACAGCTCAGTCACAGAACAGAGTGGACACAAACACAGCCTTTAGCAGCCCTTGCTCTCAGGTGACAGAAAGCATGTGATCCGTCAGTGTGTTGCTTAAAGTTGCCATCTGTACTAACGAGAAATGCTTGAGTTCTAGAAACCCCGGGAGGTCTGGGTATCGTCAGTGGGAAGCTGGTGCCTCTCTTGGTGGCTGTGGCCTGCAATTCAAAATAACTTCCTTTCCAAATGAAGTTGTCTGTGTTTCTTAACACTTTTTCTTTACTTAATTGGATGACAGTGGTGAATTGGCTAGGTCAGGGAGTATATGCACATGTAATTTTGGTATATGTTATGAAATTGTCCTCTGCAGAGGCTGTATGGTCAGGTGCTGCTCATTAAAATTACTACTGGTACTTGGAATATGTTTTACAAAGATTTTTGTTTTCTTTGCCAAGTTAGAGGACTTATTTTGTAGGTTATCTGAATTTTGATAAGAGTAATAAGATTATTCTAGATCTTTGGTTCCTATTGATGGCCAAAGACCCTCAAAAGGTTTTCAGATTCATATTTAACAAACATCAACTATAAGGAAATGAATAATGTCTCTCACGTGTAACTCACAGATTTCAAGTGTAGGTAATTACTGTTGTATTTAATAAACTACTAGTTCTTTGAATAGTATTACTGAATTCTTAGTTCAGTTAACAAAAGTTCAGCATCTTATAGGTAGGTCCACTGTTTTTGATGACCATGTTGGCTTCATTTTGTGTTTTATTAGTTTTTTTAATGTAACTTAGTCTGTAGATATAGAACCAAAAGACTGTGCATCTTATTTGAATATTTTGTAATAAAAATATTATTTCTCTTGTAGATGTCCCTTTGAGGACCAGCTTGCCACCACCATTCAGAAATTATAAGTATGGTAAACAATTTTTCTTATTCTTTTAAGATGAATATTAATATAATTTTGCATTATACTTAGTTTTTTGTTGATATGGATTCAAATTTAGTTTTAAAAAGTTATCTTTAAATAAAAATCAGTTTAGAAGTTTTTTTAGGAATATGAGAATCCTACTATATTATTACAGTCAACTATAGTTGTGTAGGGAAGTGACATGTGTAAGATATTTGGCAAAATTCTATCAAAAATTTGTTCCTTTGTGGGTAACCAGAGAAGGAAAAATAATTGAAGATCAAGAATTAAAAGATGAGATTTAACATTTTATTTGCCAATAACTTGAACATGTTATGGAATAGTTTTGTACATCATAACTGGCAATTTAAAAATATAGTAAAAAGCCTGAGGGTGGGTGTCGTTATTCAGTATGAAGACTGTACAGTTACAGTTACTAACTCTCATTATAGTGACACTCAGCCAACTTGAATTTGAGATTTGACTGGAAAGTTATGATGCACCTAATAAATATTTTTGTTAATTGGAGCTGACATTTTAAAGTATAAATTTTGAGAAGAAAGTAGAAGCAAGATATATCATGTATAGGTACAAATTCTCTATGATGAATGTTATTATGTATATCTAAATTGTACCCCTAAAATAACATTTAAAAAAATAAAGTATAAATTTTTATTACCATAGATCATTTTTCTGAGTGACTTTCCAGTCTGTTCCCATTCAGTAGGTCCTAAAATCTTTTGAAATTACAATCCTCTCCTTGTGTCTGCATTTTAATATCCAGAGACTAATTGTGAGGTCATAAGGGGTAGTCAAGCAGAAGTTGAAGGCACTGAGTGGAACGTACTTTGATCTATTAGACCTAAAGAATTTACATACTCAATATTGAATAAGAGAAAGGAATAAAAAGCGTAATTAAGGTAAATACGAACCTTCTCAGTTGTGGCTTTCATGGCTTTTGAAGTGTAATGCCTTGAAATATAACCTTAAACTTGAATCAACCTACAGATGCCATTTCAAATTAGAATAGTTACATAGGGTTTTGTGTCTATATGCAAACTTGTGTTCCATGTAAGTTATTTCAGATAAATTTTAAAATAATGAAAACATCAGAATACCTAAGTTGCTGAGCATCATTGTGGTAGATAATGTACCTGTTAGATTATTCCATCTCATTAACATCTTTTCATCTTAGTTATTTCTGTATATTAGATAAATCGGCAGAAAAGAGGAATACATTTGTTAGGGAAGAAATTATAGACCCACCAGAGTTTTGATAGACTTCAAGTAGCTCTTTGTCTCAATTTGACTGTTTAAAAGTCTGCTGCTTTGTGTTGAATGGGAAAAGATGAAGTGTTAGCTTTACACCTGTCATTCTCACCCAGGACCACCTCATGGCCTTTGGGAACGGAACACACAGTGGGTGTTGGGAATTGGAAAAGGTTCAGAGTCAAATTGCAGTTTTGCTAGTTACTGTCTCCATGCCCTTGGGCAAAGGCCTGGCTCTTTGGGCCACCCCTGTGTCTGAGATCTCTTAGAGTCCCTCCTCCCATTTAATTGGCATCTAAAGCTATTATTGATGTACTGCTCAGTGCTACTTGTTTTTAAATCCTTATTGCCTAGACCTTGTGCATGCAGGCGCATATTAATGTTGATTGACGTGCAGTATATGGCTGCTGGTCCCTGCCTGTTTCACAGGGCTACATGAAATTAAACAGTTGCATGTGCCAACATGCTGAATGTCCCGTAAACGTAAGAAACTATGTTTATATGGTTCTTTTTGTCAAGGAATTTGATTAAGGAACCAGTGCCCACAGATGTTGTTTTTAGTAATAATAAGTATTTAAGTCAAACAAATGAGGGAGATTATTCAACAAAAACACCTTTTGCTAGTTTGTCATTTTTCCTTTCTTACCCTCTTCTTGGGTCTTTGCAGTTTCTGTTGGGAAGAAAAATCCGGTGAAAATTGCTGTTCAAAGCATTTCTTTTCTGCTAAAAAAATGTATTTGTCTTATCATGGGTTTATTGGACTTGTAAGAGCAAAGTTCTAATTTAAGGGCTTATTAGCAAAACATACACAACATGATTAATATTTATAAGGTCAAACTACAGTTTTACAGGTTGATTTTAATAGATTTTAAGCTTCTTTTATTAAAATTACTGTTGGCTTCTCTACCTTGTCTCAAATAATAAACTGATGCCTATTTATAGTGAGAAAAAGAATATAATAGGTAACTCAGAATAATAGGTAAAGGAAAAGTCATATTTGTTTATTTTCTTATGTCCATTAAGTGTATTTTTAGCAGTTGTGACACATTTACATTCCTAATGTGCATATTTTACTTAGGTTAGATTTATTTTACTTCTTAAGAATATAGAGTTACAGTCCTAGGGTGCTGATCTTGTGTTAAAAATTACAATAGAAAAAAGTTGCAGTAGTTGCAGTTGAGTATTTAAAATAAGGGTAATTCAGAACACTAGTTCCTAACCTGATGATAGGTACCCTATTCTTCTGTAGTATGACAAAATAGTTAAATAGAGGCCTGTTTTTAAATTGGACCCTTTCATTTCATACCACAGTTAGAATTCCTTGGTACAGTGTGATGGATAGAAATAAATTTTAGTTTAAAGTTGAGAGTGTTTTCAAATATACACTGCAATCATAATACATTCACTAAATAGTTAAATAGAACTGAATGGAGAATTAGAAACTTTTGAAATTTAAACCCATTGAATGACTATGTCTACCATCTAATTAAGGGCTGGTTATTGCAAAGTTAGAATTTTACCCAAGTGCAGAGAATTTCCTTATTGCAAATGCATAGTAGCGACTTGGGCATAAACACATTAAGGAGTGCAGTTGGTTTTGAATAATGCAGATTAGAAGGCATAAGCCTCTGCGGTTTTTGAAAACCAAGAAGCAGATATTAGCATTCTCTGGCATTAGCAGCCTTGTTCCAGATACTAATGATCCTGGATAATGGTTGAATCCAGAGAGTGATAACACTTGTCACTGTATCTATCCCAAGAGTTTTCATAAATGTTTTTAAGCTGCTTTTGTTAACGTCTGTCTTATTTTAAGATTACATTTGTTATACATAGATATACACACATACTTTTTTACAATATTTATAAATCTTATCTGTTAGTGACTCTTAAAAAAAACAAAGTTGAATAATTTGACTCATTTGCCCTCTATTCTTGCTATTTCTGTGTTGCTAGGGATGAACCTAGGGCCTTTGTCCTGAGCTACTCTCCAGCCCTTTTTTAATTTTAAATTTTGGGACAGGCTCTCAGTAAGTCACTAAGTTGTCCAGGCTGGGCTTGAACTCATGATCCTCTTGCTCCAGCCTCCCAAAGTGTTGGGATTACTGGCATGTACTATCGCAGCCAACACTTGTTTTCTATTCTAAGGGAAAATGTTCTGAGTTAACTTGAGGTTATGACACAAACACACAGTTATCATGTGTCAAAGGTCAAGGCTTTCAAGAAACTTTGTACTGTGTGTCTGTGCGTGTGTGTGTGTGTGTGTGTGTGTGTGTGTGTGCTGGGGATTGAACTCGGGGTCTCACATATGCCAGGGAAGTGCTCTACCACTGAGCTACATCCCCAGTACCCTGTACTTTTAACTTTAATGATTTACAAATGTAAATTTTCATTTACTATATAAGAGATTTTTAAATGAATATGGCCATAAGGCAAGGACTTTAATTTCCCAGTATCATGGGTACCCTTTCATTTCAATAATAATATTTCAAAAGAAGTTTTAATATAATGTGTGTAAGGGACAATTTTTTTCTTTACAGATAAACTGAAGATTATTCATCAAGCACATAAATCAAAGGTACGTTCCACATGCACAGTATGTGACACATAGCAGTAATCAGCAGTGTTGAATTGGTAAGTGAAAGCACTCATGGTCGTCTAAATCTTTTCCATTATAATTGCATTTAAAATTTTTGTAGATTCCCTTTCTACAGCCTTCCTTTCCTGCTAACGAAAAGTAAAAGTTAAGTCATATACACCTGTTAGTAGTAGAGCCTTTAGAAAAAGTGTTAAGTAAAACAAAAAGCATGCCATGTGTTACTTGTTTGTCTTGGCGCTGGATGCACAAGGCCAGGATGGTGGCCTGTTCTGCACAAAGCGTGCCCTGGGATTCAAACGTTATCTTGCCTTCTCTGATGGGGGCTATCTGTGTATGTGTGTGTCCTGTATATACATTTCTGCTTTCTTACCTTTTTGGAATAATGTCTTTATGAAGCCTCAGTCAAAGGCTTGCTTCTTATTACTGAGAGAGTGGTCTTTTTTCTAGATTCTCAGTGGCCTTCTATAGACTCCTCATCAAAGCAGTCATCTTATCTTCTATGTGAACAGCTCAGAGACAAGGAACTCTATCATATTCTTTGTCCACTTGTGTCTCTAATAACTCATGCAATGCCTGGGTCATAGTTTTTCCATCACATTTTGGGAATCATTTTGTTCCATTCTCTTCGCTTGTCCTGTAAGTGCTCCATGAGCTCAGTCGGCTTCCAGATAAATACATACCACAGATCACAGAGAAAATGGCAGAGTGTCTGTTGGCTTCACATTGGTAATTTTATGGTTTTTTCTTTTTTCTTTTTCTTTGCCTATACATACACTGTCAAATACCTCAAAATGTTGTGCTCGCATGTGTCTGGGGCTGCAGTGAGGCATTTGCCCCTCTTGTGGGTACTAGAATGTTCTGTCACTGTATCTGACCACAGATCTCATCCATTTTCTCTTTTCCAGTCCAGAAGTGTTTTCATCTTGATTCCTAAAATACAGGGAATAGGAAGTGTAATTCTATTTTACAGGGAAAACTATGCATGAATATATTATAAAATATAAAGTTAGGGGATTGGGGATTTAGCTCAGTGGTAGAGCACTCACCTAGAAAGTGTAAGGCCCTGAGTTTGGTCCCCAACACCAAAAAAAATAAAATAAAGTTAGAATAAAACAATACGCTTTTTGAAAAAAATTGCAGAGCAAAGTGTATCATATCAGTCTCCATTCAGTGTTGCATTTTCATCGTGTTGGGCTTGTTCAAATGCTTGTGTTTTCTTGAAGGACTAATTCGTAAACTCTGCTTACTGTAATGAAGAACTCATTCATCATATTCAAATAACCATGTCATGACATAAAAAACCAGGAAATTCTCCTCCTGTAGTTTAGAGGAGAAAAGTCCTAGAAGTGTTAGTGCTATTTGAGACACACATTCTATTCTGGTGTGTTACATAGTTGTCCCTTGAAAGAGGTTTCAGGGCCCACATCCACGAAAGTCAAATTGCTTAAATAAAACAGCAGAGGATTCATGTATAACCCGTGCACATCCTCCTGCCTGCTTTACGTCATCTCTAGATTACTTCTGATACCTAATAAAATATAAATGCTATGTAAATAGTTGTTATACTGTATTGTTTAGGGAATAATGTCAAGAAAAAAAGTCTACATGTTCAACACAGACACAAGTATCATAGCCTACCATGTTTTCAATCTGCAGTTGGTTGAATCTGCAGATACACAACCCGTGTATGCAGAGAGCCAATTGTAGTTGTAAAATTAGGGCTTATTTTTCAAGTTGAACAATGCATTTGTTTGAGGAGGGATTCACAAAACAAATTAAGTAACTTAGAATGTTTCTGGACTCTGGATTTATAAATCCAGAGAATTGCACATATTTTTACAGATACAGTTTTAGAACATCACCCACATGTTCTCCTTCATCACTCACCTTCTCCGACTGCCAGACACTTTTCTCATTTCCGCGTGATCGCTGTCCTTTAATCTCTTCTCTTCCATCTGTGGGGCTTGTAGCTTCTCTAGCCAGCCTGGTCTGTTTTCTAGCCTAGCTAGAATTTTACTCTCTTGCCAAAAAGAGAGACTTTAGGTATCCCTCATATCTTAATGAACTCATTTATAAAAGACATTTCTTCCATTTCCCTCATTTTGGGGTCTAGAGACTTTCCTAATTGCAATCACTAGGTGTTCTCAGAAACTTTTCCCCACCATCACACTGAGAGGGCTCTCTGGACACCTGTACACTGGAGCCTCCTGTTTGGACTGTGAGCTAAACGTTGTTGAGATGATGAATCCACAGTAGAGTATAAATGATTATCATAATATGACTGTGTTATGTTTATCTAGAAAATGTGTATGTGTGTATTATGGATTATAGTCAGAGTCATTTTGATGAGAAAGATTTGAAGTAAAAACTTTATTCTATCTTGTATTTTGTGTGTTTGGAAACCAGACAGCTATCCTTGTTAAAATTATATAAAATGAAGAAATTATATCATCGAATAAACGTTGTAAGAGATGTACAAGGTCCTTAATAAGAAAATTTTATTTTAGTTTTTTAAAAAGTTTATTTTGTAGTGCTGGGGATCAAACTGAGCACGTTGTGCATGCTAAGCAAGGCCTCTACCACTAAGCTACATCCCAACTCAGAAGGAAATTTTAAGGATAGAAGGGTGTCCTTCTCCACCCCTGCCACAAACACACTTGAAAATATGAATGTAAACTTTTATTAATTGTTCAGATTCATTAAAGTGAGCTGCTGTTACCATCTATGCATTCTATTGTCTTGAAGTCTACTTCACTTTAACAAAGTAGAGCACTCTGTGAGGAATCCAAAATAAAACTCATGTAGAAATGCTTAGGGTATATTGTCTTTCTTTCTTTCTTTCTTTCTTTTTTAAACAGTCTTGGTATGTAATTCTAGCTGTGCTTAAACTTCTGCCTCTGCCTCCCAAGTGCTGGAATTACAAGTATGTGCCACCATGCCTGGTGCTTAGAATATTTTGGATAGGAACATGAAATAGCTTGACGATATCAGTTCTCTCCTAATTTATAAATTTAAGACCACCCCAATAAAATACTAGAAATAGTTTTTTATATATGTGTGTGTGCACGTGTATGTATATGTATATGAAGCCAATTATTTAACTTAGGTATTAAAGAAGAATTAAGATATGTTATGTACCTGTACCAACTCTCCCAAAGAATGTAAACATTATACACTACAAACATGTACTATTAAAAAAACAAAAATAAATAAACAAATGAGGATAGAATTCTGAAAAAGAAATGAGGGTGACTAGACCTAATATAATATTAAGACATACTGCAAAGCTGTAATAATTAAACAGTGTGATCCTCTCACATGAACTGGTAGTTCAATGGGACCAAATTAAAAGTCTAGAAATAGACCTAAATATATAGAAATTTAGTATGTTATGAATACGGCATTTCAAACCTATGGAGAAAAGATGGCAAACTCAGTAAATGGTACTGAAACATCTGGATTAGACATCTAGAAAACAGTTAAGTTGAATCTGTATCTTTTCCTTTATGCCACAATAAATCTCTATTGGCTTAATGATTTAAATGTAAAATTTAAAACCATAGATGAGGACATAGAGTAAGCAGATTGAATCTAAGTTAATAGTTTGTTCAAGCTGGGTGGTGGGTAGGGAATGAGAAGATTCATTATACTATTCTTTTTATATAAAATTTTGAAATTCCCCACAATTATACATCTAAAAATGAAATTCATAAAAACATTTGAAGAAAACATGGAATTTAAAAAATAGTTTTGGAGTGGAGACAGTCTAAGTGTGATAGAAAAGCGGGCAATCATAAAGACCTACATTTTACTTCATTCATAAACTTAATCAGAATTTGTTTGGGATCTATTTTTTTTAAAGAAACACCATGCCAGGTATGGTGGTGGCACATGCCTGTAATTCCAGCCATCTGGGAGGCTGGGGCAGCAATATTGCCAAGTTCGACTCCATGAGACCTGTCTCAAAAAATTAAAAGCGGACTGGGGCTGTATGTCAGTGCACAGGCCCTGGATTCCATCCTCAGTACCGCAAAAGAAAAAAGAAAACTGTAAGAAAAGTCAAGAAACAAATGAAAAGTGGAGGTAATTTTTCTAACTTGTAGAAAAGACCTAGTTCCCTCAGTATATAAAAATAATTGCTGCTCAGGGTAGAGTTTGTGCTTAGCATGCAAAGACTCTGATTTCCAGCATTGCAGAAAACAAAACAAAAAAAAAAACAAAAATGCAAATCCGAAAATATGAACAACTTTACTCAAATACAAATTAAGACTACACTTAATCTACATCTATCAAATTGGCAAAGATCAGAAAGCTTTGGTAACACGGTTGGCAAATGTAGGGGGAAGTTGCACACAGTTCTGTGACCAAACAATTATAGGAATTCATCTTAGAGATAAAATTGAACATATGCCATTTAATATGTACATATATATATACATATATATACACACACATATATATATACACACATACACACACACACACATATATGTGTATATATATATATATATATACACACACATAGACATTCATCTGCAGGATTATTTATAGAGAAAGATACTGGGAAGAAAATGTCCATCAGTAAGGACAGCATGTGTGCACATCCACATGTGTGTGTCTGTCTGTCTGTGTCCCTCTGTCTTCTGTCTGTCCCTTCAGTGAAATATGCCGCAACCTTGATAGGTTATAAGGCGGTTCTTACTGATGCAGAATAATTTTAAGCCGCTTTTAACAGAAAAACCAGGTATTAGAACATAGCATTTGATAGACTACTTGTGTGAAAAATGTACAGACAAATTACTGCATTATGCATTCAGAGAAAATTCAAGAAGGATGCCCAGGAATTAGTTTAAGTTCTCTGGAGGAGATATAGGTATCTGGTGGAAAGAGATTGAGAGGAGACTTAACTTTTTCACACCTACCCATTATATACTTAAAGCATTTGCATTACCTATTTTAAATGACTTTTTTTTTTTTTTGGCCATGCTGGGGATCAAACCAGTACGTGTTAGTAAAAGTGATTTGTTTTTTTAAAGGCTGGCACTGTGGAGTTCAAGTCCCTGTGCTCTCTAGTGAATGAAGTTCATGAATCAGTGAACCTAGCTTCTGGGCTTCTGGGGTTTCTGTTTTGGCAGCAGAGAGGCCTTTGTGTTGCCTCTATCTTGGCCATATTCTAGAAATAGAACGCATGGCTGAACAGCTGCGTTCCGGTTGGCAAGTGATACAGTGTGCTCAGCTGGTGGTCCTCTGTGTGTGCTCTTCAAGGCCAATACCAACTTGAGATTTTCTCCTGTATTTATAAAGTGTGACTATGTTTGTTCCTATCATTGCAGAGCAGCCTCATCTATGCCCACTCCAAATTGCACAGAAAAATATTACAGTTCATATGACATGAGACCAAATCCTCGCTCACTTGGGCAAAGATTTTATATGTGTAGACTTCAGGCCATTCGAGGTAAAGTCGCTTCTCTCAGAAGTCACACTGGCCAGAACTTGACCTCAGCTCGGTTGCTGACTAGCCACATACAGTGGGCCTCTACCTTCACCTTTCTTTCCTCCTGGATTGTGGAGCTGAGGACATGAGAAGATAGTGATGATAATGACAGCAGGACAGTGACAGCCAGTGCAGAGGTGCCTGCTATATATACCGAGGGGTTATGTGCTTCATCTCTCGTTATCATACCACAAGGAGATGAGGAAAATGCATGTTGTCGCCCTTGTCTAGAGATGTGGAAACTGAGTCTTAGAGAGGGTTTGTAGTGTGTTGAGGACCCACATTAGATATGAAGGTGGCCTGAATTTGAACCCAGGTGTGAGTCCAGGCCAGGTGAACTCCTGGGCTGTGTGTCGAGGCTGGCTGATTGGTATCACAGATCTCTGCAGTGCAGGACAGGGCATGCACACTTACTAGGTCCACACTGGGCATCTGCCACCTTCTCTCATTACCATAGTGGGAGTGGAATGTGACTTCGATTATTGCTATAACTGCAGGTGATAACACCTTGTCTTTGAGAATTCTGACCAAATGTGAAATGTGTATCAGTACCGATGAAACATGGATCTTCTTTCTTTTTAGACAAATGAACTCGTGTTGAGTTTGGAGGATGATGACAGACTCCAGCTAAAAGAAGACAGCACTCTGAAAGCAGCAGGAATCGGTGAGAAGGGGCACTCATTACCCAGCCCGTGTGTCGAGGCTGGCTGATCATTCTTGGGCAGTTCTCTGCACAGCAGAGACTCCCCTTCTGCTCCTTCCATGCCCATCACCATTCAGAGGAGCATGGAATGATGTGCATTCTGATCATTTGACTGAGGGCAGTGAGTACGTGCTCTCCAAATGAGCAGAATGCAAATACTTCTTTGCAGGAAGTTTGCTCAGAATTCTGCTGAGGGTATTTTTAAATGATTGACAGGTTATTAGTACCACATCTACTTACTCTCATCAGCGTCATTTGAGCCGACAGTGTGAGTGAAAAGTGGATGTAGTAGAACTAATGTGGAATAATGAAATGAAATGTTGTTTGTACAACATGCAGCGTGGTGTCTGATAGTCATCAAAGTCAGTCAGGGGCAACCGGTGCATGGAATTTAAAATAGCAGCCTCGTGTGTGCAGTTGAGAAATTGCCCCATTTAACCTTTCAACCTGGAATATGCATATAGTTCTATTTTAAAGAAATGCTCTGTGACATGTGTTAATGGCCATTAGATGTCACTGTTATTCTACTTATATGTTCACCTAAAGATAATCTGGCAATAAAGGAGAGAAGATTAGCAGGCCGGTCTGAGCAGTTGAAGACATTGTGCCTCTAAGATACCTCTGTGGCCAGTGACCTCAGTGCCATATCACAGGCAACACTCATGATCTTCTGTACACGCTCACTAAGCAGCACTCAAAGTGAGGGCCATATTGGGAGGCCATACATTTTCTGGCTGGTTTTCTGTTGAGTTTTTTGATTGTACATGTCAGGAATTCACTTTTGAATGATTCATGCTACTTTTGTGAATTCCTGACATGGACCTTTCTGTGTAAATAATTATGATCCTGTTTAAAATAATAGGTTGTAAAATTTTAGACTGGTTTTCTGTATTTAAGTCTACTATTTGCTAGAATTAGTACCTTTCCTTAAGATTGATTGTTATTTGAAAAACACTTTTTAACACAGCGTTTGTGTCTGCAAATACTATTTCTGTAACCTGTGTTACTGAGACCCTTGGTATCTGGAGGGGTAGCCCTGCTTGTTGTGAAAGCATAAAGCTATAATGAATATCACAGGCTGATATTGATGTAGGAACTGAAAGCTCCATGAAAGACTGGAAAATCCAAAAACTAAAGCAAAAATAGGTAAGATTTTACAAGATGATAAAGTTGATGTCTCATATAAGTGGGGAAAGAATACATTAGCCAGCAAACTACATTGGCCCATTGCCAAAGCATTCAGGATAATAAATTTTACATCTTTATCGCAATCTTTATTCCAGATAAATTCTAGGTGGATTAAATGTTGCGATGTAAAAAATCTTAAGAAAGTATAGCTCAGTGATTTTATGATCTCGGGAGAAGAGCTTTCGAGGTATGACCTCACAGGTGAGACCATAAAAGTGGGAAAGGGATAAATTTTAATGTATAAAAAGCAAAAAATAGAAACAAAGGTGAGTAAGCTATGAAAAATATTTGCAGCCTACATAGCCAATAAAAGTTATTAGACTGACTTTATAATGATCTCCTCTTGTAATTCTAGTAAAAAATAAATGAATTCTGCTGGAAGGAATAGTTACATATGAATAATAGTTCTAGCTTATTAGTTATGAGAGGAAGACACATTAAAATAGATGCTATTTTATGCAGTATAGTTTCCAGGTTGAGCAGCACGGTCTGCAGCTTGTGCTTGGTTTAGAACCTGAGCCTGGCTCTTTCTGTCTGGGTGACCTGGGCACGCAGCACTTGGTACAAGATGAACAGTCATGAGAAGAGTGGAAGTACGAGGGTTTCATGGCGTGGGGAGACAGATGCTCTTGTGTGCCACTGTTGAGAGTGTGTCTTTCCCTAACACTCTGTAGTTCAGGCCAACTCTGTTGTGTCTTTTCCTAAGCTGGCGGAAGCATCTTACTCGGCCTGGGAGGTGGTGTACTTTCAGAGAGGTGGATTCTCCCTTACCTTTCCTGTTCCCAAATCCCTGACGTAGAGCTTTCCTTATTTCATGGAAATAGAATATATTGTGTGATACCATTATCATTTAAAATGCATATATTAATTAATATGTTCACAGAGATAAGATTGTATACCAAATTACAGAAGTGGTTTCTTGGTGTTGGCATAACCAGTAATTATTTTTTTCTCTATATTATCTAATTATTATGTGATTTTTATAGAAATTTCCACAATTTACACATATTCCTCGTAAGGAACTGATTTTTTCAAAAAGAGAATAAATCCCTAAACATGGGGTAATCTGTTGAAGTGAAGTCTTTGCTTTGTGACTTCCTGTGAGTCACTTGGTCCCTCTGAATTTCTGTTTTATGTTCTCTAAAAATAGGGGTAATGAAACCTTTTTCAGATGGTTGTCATAAGGGTTGTAAAAAAATAAAGATATCAGGAACAACACATGTAAAAGCACTTAGACCATTTTGGAGACGACAGTTGGCAAATATTTTGAATTTCCTAAAACCAAGTTGGTATGTTGTCATTAATTTCAGACTGACTTACATGACAAACCAGCTGCAAAGGCAAGAATCACATTTTTTTTGTCGTTCTTGTTTTAAGGCTGTGGGACTTTGACCAGAATCAAATCCTTTTAATGGGCTCTCTGCTTGTTTCAGGCTGGTGCAGGGACTGCACACTGCCCACCAGTCCCTGGCGAGGCAGCAACTTGGCCACAAGCGGTTTTAGTCTGTGCTGTGAACAGTGTCCTCTTTGTTTCTCAGAGCAGTGTCTCCGTCTTCCTGCGAATGAGCCAAAGCTACACCTGGGGAAGGAGATGTGAGGGTCTCCAGAGAACCACAGAAAATTCTACAGGGGAGTTGAGTTGTAAAAGTGATACTTGAAGTGTGTGATTTTTCTAGGGAATTTTCCCTCTTTCTGTGCTGTGTCTGGCTAGGTTTCTAAGAGGTTTAAAAGAAAAATTCGAAGTCATCATTCTGTCCTTTTTTACTACTTGATCTTGCTGTAGAGCTGTCACTCTGCTATCACAGCCAGTTGCCATGGGAATACTGCCAGTGTAACAAATTTATCCCTGTGACTTTTCTGCGGAAGTCACAAAAGGAAAAGAAAGGCTGGGAGGGGAAATTAGGGTGAAGTCATGTTTGAAGATTCCTTTTCATACAGAGTGATTCGTCAGTCCGTGCTCTTGCCTTTCATCTGCACTGCAGACTCTCAGTTTATATTCTTTTACCCTGACGTCAAGGCACATTTTTGGTGTGGACTTAGTGCTAAAATATTATAAATAAGATTTGCTTTCTGGAAGGAAGAAGAGGGTTTTACATATTGAAATTATTTATGATTTAAAGAGGTTTTTTTTTTTTACCTTGTTCTTAACAATTATTGTTTTATAGACTGATTCGCCTAAGTAATAAATTTGCATATAAGCTTTTGTTTGTTTTAGTTTTTTACATTTTACCTCTTTTGCTGTAGTCTACTGTTAGCTTTTGAATCTGCTCTGGTTGAAGACAGAAATTGTGGGAGTTGGGAATTTAGCTCAGTGGTAAAGTACTTGCCTAGCAAATGCAAGGCCCTGAGTTTGATCCCTAGTACCCCCGGCCCCCTCAAAAAAAAGAAAGAAATGGTGTCAGGGTAACTCTTCTAAAGCCAGTTATGTTTTATTGGAAATATTTTAAAGCAAATTATAGTGGGTCAAACAGTTGCTTACTTGAGGGAGGAGTTCTTGGCAAACCAGGTCCTGTAATAATTCCAAAACTCCCGTGTGGTTTGCTTTCATTTTGCTTCTCACTTCCATCATTGGCCCCACCAGCCCTAGTGTCTGCACCTCGCACCTCGTGGTTATCTCCTGCGTCCAGCTAATATTGTAGAATTCCTTGCTCCCACTTTCTCAGGATTGTGTTTTGAGTTGCTTTTCCTTAAGGTCTGGGTCCTTTCTGTTCCTTCTCTGGGTGGTAACATCTTGGACGTTTTCTTCCTTTGACAGGGCGTCATGGTGCTCTTCCGTGCAGCAGCATCCACAGTGATACAGCCCAGTGCTCAGTAACATAGGTGTTGGGCTGGGGGATTGAATGGTTCCATGAGAAGTCTGAGTGCATCTTCATGGATTTTCTATCCCTGGTTATTATTAATTTTTTTGCAATTTTATTTTTTACATTTAAAATTATTGTGATACATAATTGCAAATATTATAATGTATTATTTTGATACACGTGTACAGTGGTGGGTAATGTTCAAATCAGGGTAATTAGCATATCTGTCACTTCAAACATTTATTATTTCTTTACATAGAGAACATTCAAAGTCCTTTCTTAACTTTTGTTTTGTTTTTGGATGCCGGGGATCGAACTCAGGGCCTTGCGCTTGCTAGGCAAGCACTCTACAACTTGAGCTAAATCCCCAACCCCTCAAAGTCCTTTCTTATAGCCATTTTGAAATGTACAGATTGTTGTTAACTGTAGCACCCTGCTGTGCTATTGACACTATAATTTATTCCTCCTGTCTAACTGTAATTTTTTACCGGTTGACTAATCTCTATCTTACCCTATCTCCCACCCCTGGTAACAACTTTTTACAGCTTCCACAGAAGAGTAAGAAGATACACTCTTGTCTTTCTCTGTCTCACTTATTTCTCTGAACATGTCTTCCAGTTTCATCCCTGTTGCCTCAAATGACAGCATTTCATCGTGTTTATGGCTGAGTAATATTCCATGAGAGTATGACTGTTGTTTTCTTCTTATTCTTCACTTGCTATTATGGAAATCACAGGTTTGTGCCCCTTCTACGAAATGTTGGCTTGCGCACTATTTGTTTTTTTCAGCCTGTAGTTGGGCATCTTCTCTACTAGCTGATGCAGAACAAACATTTGAAACAAGCATGATGTGTAGAGCACAGTGGTTGAGATCACTCTGTTGGATGGTGGCCTCCTCTGGCAAAGACTTAAAAGTAGATCTCAAGCCCTGCTTTAAATGATTTAAGGATTAGTTTTGCAAAACCTGGGAGGATGGGTAGGGTATATTCCTGGAGCATAGAGACTTGGCAAGGGATCCTCATCAATAGATGGCGTCTGAGATAGATTAATTGAAGAGTTTAAATACATTAATTTTTTTGTGGTTTTATATTTAATACTTTTTTTTCTTATTTTTCCTTTAAGGTGTATGTATAGCTGGGTATGGTGGCACATGTCTGTAATCCTATCACTCCGGGAGGCTGAGGCAGGAAGATTATAAATTTGAGCCTAGCTTGACAGCTGAGCAACTTAGTGGGACCCTGTCTCAAAATAAAAATTAGAAAGAACCGGGAATGTAGCTCAGTGCAAAAGCCCTGGTTTCAATCCCCAGTACTAGAAAAAGAAAAAGGCGTGTGTGTGTGTCTGACCTGTTAGGAAGCATTATAAAATTATTAATTTTATATCCAAACTTTCTTGGCTTGTGTACATTTCATTAAAGTGGAGCATCAGTATTAAAATGATTCACAAATGTATGTGGAGGGCTTTTACTTGATTTCATTTGATAGTAAAACAAAGGGATGAAGTGGCAGTGTATTTATTGGATTTCAGATTGCACATTCATTTTGGATTCCCATGCCAAGGCCCTGTGCACCTGACTGCACTGCCGCCTGCAGCACATTTAATTTACAATCGGGCACCTCAGGGACCAGCACATGCAGGCTTCCTGGGGTCCTTCCCCAGCTATTTGTAAAGGGGCCGTTTTGAATGGAATCTGGGCAGCAGGAGTTTAGGGGCTAATGGATGAAAAGGGTGATTATGTAAAGGTCTTGAAAATCACTTGTTATTTGTTTCCACTTAAATCAGCAAATCAATTTGCAATATAAATTCACAAATTCATTCTCTCACTTTCAACAGAGGTTTACAGATTTTTTAAAAAAATGACTCCTTTTGTTTGAAAACTACTAAAGTTTAACATCCACTTTCTGTTTACTTTTGAGTGTTCAGAGTAACTTGTAATTTGTGTATTTTTCAATTTTAGGAGAAACAGTATTTTTTAGCAACTCGAAGTATTTGAGTTTAACCCATTTGTCAAACCAGTTTTCCTGGAAAAAAAAAATTGAGTCATCTGAAAATAAAATCTTTACCCTAGATGATTTCATTTTGAGCCTCGCAGAGATGGCATCAATACTCTATAAAGAATGAGTTGCTCTCTAAGGTAATTAGGCCTGAGAGGACCGACGCGTCAAACAGAACTGCTCTGTCCATGCCTGCTCTCCATTGCTTTATTCTCACTCAGCCTGCTTGTGCTCTGAGGAGCTGTGTGACGTGTTAGTTTCTCAAAAGGGGTGCAGATAAATGTCAACTGCAGCAAGAGAAAATGTAATTACAGCTAGCGTGACTTGAGCAGCGCGCTGGGCGGGCAAAGACTGTGTAAGTTCCGTATGTAAACAGCACATCACAGAGCCTTGCTCTGTGCGCGTTAAGAACAGCGAGCCTTTTGCTTTTTCTGCATTAGAAGGGTGGTTAGAATCACTTAGAAATTATATAGGTCTGCCTCTGAGCAGGCTGTCCCTCAAAAAGAAAACCCAGGAGGATTTTGTAGCGAGGACAGATCTTAGAATTTCTTCGAATATCCGGTTTTCCAAAGCCCCTTTTTTGACATGTTACTGATTCCATGTGGGCAGCCTCTTACCCATTCTTTGAAATGCTATTTCTTGTGAATTCAAACTGTGTGTTAGTTAACCTACTGTTTGTTCAGCATGCCTCTGTTTACAGCCCCTCCTAGTCGAGTCCCAGTTTCTGCTGTGTCTCTTGTTGCAGAGGCTCATTGTGATAAGAGTTTGTAATCTTGATTTTGTGCTACTCAGATTAAATTTATTTATTTATGTATTTATTTTATTTTTAACCAAGAACATGTATTGGTACAGTCTACATATAATGATCACATTTCATCTCATTTATTTTGTACCTGTACATGATGCATCTTGGTTTTCCCCCCTCTTCCCCACCCCTCCCCATTCCCTCCATCCCTATTTACAGCAGGTTTATTCACATTTCTCCATGAATTCCCTTTCCCCTTTCTTTCCTTTTTTCCCTTCCTGCTTTTCCCCCTTCTCTCTTTCTACTACTCCTCTCCTTTGTATATTATCTTCCTATTATATCTATTACACCTCTTTGTCCTATTTACACTTATGGTTTCTCATATCAGAGAAACAATTCGATGTGTACTCATGAGTGTCTGATTTATTTCACTTAATAGTATGTTCTCAAGGAACATCCATTTACATACAAATGACTCTGGTTTATCCTTTTTTATGGCAGTGTAGTACTCCACCATGTAGAAAAACCATATCTTCTTTAGCCATTCATTGGTTGTTGGGCATTTAGGTTGTTTCCAAGACTTAGCTATTACAAATTGTGTTACTATAAACATGGTTGTGCACACATCCCTATGATATGACGATTCCACTTCTTCTGGGGAGATCCCCAGTAGGGGAATAGCTGGATCAAATGGAACCTCTAGTTCTAGTTTTTTGGGGAATCTCTACATTGATTTCCATAGTGGCTGGATCAGTCTACATTTCCACCAACAATGGAAGAGGGTTCCTTTTTCCCCACAGCCCCGCCAGCATTTGTTATTGGTTGATTTTTTCATAAACACGATTCTTTCTGGAGTGAGATGGAATCTTAACATTGTTTTGATTTGCATCTCTTGAATGACTAGTGATGTTGAACACTTTTTCATATACTTATTTTCCATTTTTATTTCTTCATCTGAGAAATGTTTATTCATTTCAGATGCCCATTTTTGGATTGGATTTTTAAATTTGGGAGGTTTAATTTTTTTGAGTTCTTTGTATATTCTAGATGTTAGACCTTTGCCTGATGGGTAGCTAGCAAAAATTTTTTCCCAGTCTGTGGGTTTTCACCCTGTTTTATTGGTGATTTCTTTTGCTGTGCAAAAGCTTTTTGATAGCATGTGGTCCCAGCACTGATTCTTTGTATTGTTTTCTGTGCAATCTGGGTTCTGTTAATAAATTTTTTCCCTACCCCTATGTCTTTGAGGGTTCTTCCTATTCTATTCTCTAGTAAATTTAGTGTTTCTGTTATAATGTTTAAATCTTTGACCCACTTTGATTTGAGTTTAGTACATGGTGAGAGACTTGGATCTAGTTTTAGTTTTCGACATGTGGTAAGCCAATTTTTCCAGCACCATTTATTAAAGAGGCTATCTTTCTTCCAGTGAGGGTGTTTGGCTCCTTTGTCGAAGATGAGGTATTTGAGTGTGTTTGGTGTGGTTTCTGCATCCTCCAATCTATTCCATTGATCCTCAGGTCTGTCTTTTTGCCAGTACCATGCTGTTTTTGTCACTGTAGCTTTACTCAGATTAAATTTAATCTTATCTAAAACGTGGTAGGACAGCAAGGAGAACCTGAGAATGTGAATGATTTTATTTTCTTCTCTCAGCATTTATTTTTTGTGGTGAAATTGCTTGCTTATGATGGAGAGATATTATGAACAGCAAAAACATTTTTAATGAAATGTCATGTTAATCGCTTTAATTACGTTCTTTTATGATAAATTCTAATGATGAGATTAGAGCTGTAAACTAAGACACCAGTGGTAATCCTCGGCACCCTTCTTATCCTATTTATTTGGTTTGAAGAATTGTATTTGTCTGTTTTTAGAGTATATGTTAATTGAGTACTTGGTATTCATTACAAATAATCTTATCTGTTTTCTTGTCAAGATTCCGAGAAGGCCCTTTTGCTCTTTCTGTAAAATCCAAGCAGACTGTATTAACTTTTGGTTTAATTTAAAAAACCAATGTGGAATTTGTTGGCTCAACACCTTAAAGAATCGCATGTTTAATAATTGGAAGGCTTTCCGTCAGATTTGTATCCAGCCTGAATTAATAATGTTGCTGACTTACTGTTTTAGAAGACGGAGTCCTTGACCTGCTAGGTTGAAAGAATTGTGGCTGCTCTGAACCTTTGTGGGTCCTTTAGCTGTGCCAGGTCCCCTGTGAATAATTAGAGGTGTTTGAAGGTATTGCAGCAGAAGCCAATTTGTGTCTTTCACTTTGCATATTGTTGAAGCCTCATGAATTAATCATAAGCAGGGCAAAAAATTAACTTCTTCAGACACATATTTTGACGGGTCATGAGGGAGAATGTAAAGTGATCTGTAAAATATTCTACTGATCCTCTAAGTATTAAATTATTATACCTACAGGCTAATTTCAAGGGGGAAAAGAGCCCCCCCTTCAGGAACTGAGCAGCATATTTAAAAAAAATCAGTTTGTTAGTTTCTAGGACTGCGAAGAGGACTATAAATGAGCAATGCTGTGATTTCCTGAAAATCTTAACTCTTATGTTAACTCTTGATTCTAATTTTGGCAGTTTTTCTTTTAATTATTATTTTAATTTTTAGGCTCCTACAACCACACCTGAAACTTCTTGTTCATTTGGTGAAATATGTTGTGCAAGCCAACAAATAACTCATCTTTCTCACTTTAGGCATCAAAAACTATGCTAAAATACCAAACCAAAGCCAGGTGGATTTCCAGCCTTTTATATGAAAATATTTTTTCCATCTTCTGTTTTTCAGCGAGCGAAACTGAGATTGCATTCTTCTGTGACGAAGATTATAAGAACTACAAAGCTAATCCCGTTTCATCCTGGTGACGGTGTCCCTGGAGCTTCCTTTTTGCGTACCTGTAGTAAGCTCTTTATTCCACTAGTGGGTTTTTGAAACTGACAAATAAATCTTAAGAATTAATCCCAAGTGCACCTATTTGAGCTAAATCTGGTGAAAACCCTAACCCTTCTGTCCTTGTTGGAAAATAATATAAGAAAAATTTTTTTTATTTAATAAATGTTAAGTCAAAAATCTTAATTTGTTTTCTTCATTAGGGATTGTTTTTGTGATTCACGTATTGGGTTATTTAAAAAGATAAGACTAAGGTCAAATGTTTATTTTGCATTTTTTCCTGTAGTTTCTAATTAGAACAACTATTATTGTCTTTGGCTGTCAGAGATTATAAGAGGCTGCTGGGACGGTCAAGGCCATCTTTTAGCTCAGGAAGTGTGCGATACGTACTTCCCCATGTGACATCAAATGGTATGTATTTTAGGGAGGTCTTACGATGTGAGAGGGTTCCTTTTCTTTTGGTGTCATAGCAAGTAACATTGCTGGGAAAAAAATCTTTTTCCAACCTGTATTTCCCGACTCTTATTACAAACTATAATAAAGCCCCACTCACTGACTTATTTGGAGAAAGGAGGTGGCTGGCTACTTGTACTTCTGGGAAAAAATTGTTCCTGGAGAACAGGTCTGCATCCTGGAAGAGACGTTCTTTCAAAATAATATAATGCTTTTGGTTCCTGAGAGCAGCTGAGGGCCAGTGGCTGAGCAGTGTCGTTTCAGAGGGGCTGCTCAGCCTCGTGAGTCTAAGCCCAACTCCTGCAGAGGTCAGTTGGTTTCCTGTCTACCCCGTTTACCCTTTAAGTTGACAGTAGGGCAAATTGGCTTCATTGTGATAGTGTCTTAACTTCAGAACCCCCCTTTTTAAAATCACCTTTGAAAGTTTGATCCACGTCATCAGAGGTAGCTTTGCTTTGTTGAAAAATCGAATAGTCTTTTTGAAAACAGAAATTCTATTTATTTTACTCATTGTTTGAATAAAGTGCCAAATAGTCACAAAGTGCCAAATACACAGATGACCTAAGACACAATCTTTGCCTCAAAGAGTGGGGAAGATACACAAGCAAGTGATTTTGATAGAACAGCAGCAAAAACTGCTATGGGAACATTGGCAATGGGTCAGTCATATTCTGTACGGGGTTATTTTTATTTTTTAAGAAGTACCAGTTAAGCTATGTCTTCCAAGATTGAATAGACATTTTTTGCCTAGAGGAAAGGAAAAGAAAGGCTTTCTGAAAGAGGGATGAGCATACACAGAAGTGAAGCTCTCAGAGCGAGCTTGGGGTTTCAGTAGAAAGCACAGATTTCTGTGCATGGGATATAGAGTACAGGAGCAACACAGGAAGCTGAAGTCAGAAAAGCAGGTTGAGCTAGGCCTTGTGAGTCACGAAGAAGACTTGGAGCTTTATTTGATAGGTAGTTTGGAGCCAGCGGCAAGAGTTAGACAGATAAATTGCACAATTCCATTTTCATTTTAGAAAGTGAGCTTTGGTGGCTGTGTCTGGAGAGCGGAAAGACTAGAAGACGGTTGTCATAGATAAGATGAAAATTGGTGGGCTTGACCTGTGCCAGTGACAGAGGGGAAGCTTAGGAGAGGAGATAATCTTGAGGGTGTTCGAAAGAGCAATCGTGGTGGCAAGTACTTTACATGTGTTATCTTTAACTTTGACTGCTACAGTTTTTCAAATTTGATAAGTAGCCTGTGTCTCTGGAGATGAGGAAATTGTGGGTGGAGCAACAGGAGTGAAATTTGGCCTTAAAATCCTGGCCTTTCTCATTCCATCTCATGGCCTCTTCCTAAGAGATAGGAGGTAGAATGTTTGGTAGAGATTTGGGACTTGGCGAGTCCCTGGCTGTGGGCATTGTGGGGAGGGCAGAGGGGGGACTTCGGTGAGTCCTGTGGGAGGGAGTGGCTGGGTTGATGGTGGTAACATTAACTCACAGAGGGACTCAGTAAGTAGCACAGGTTAAAACAAACCCCTTTTGTTCACTTAGCAAACATTCAATTTATATACAAGCTTTCCTTTTATGTAGAATAAGCATGTCTTTGCTTGTTTATTCTCCTTAAATAATGGAAAAATATGTGTATATAATAGCTTCTGGCAGTGTACTTTCCTTATTATAAAAGTTATATATGGGCTATTTTCACTTAAAAACACAGATTTAAAATCATACACAAAAGTATGATTTAAAAGAACTTTTCCAAGACTGGAAGATTGGTTCAAAATTAGAAAACCCATCTATTTAATTTACAAAATCTGTAGACTAAAGGAGGAAAAAGTATGCTTATCTCAGTAAATGCCAAAAAAGCATTTGATGATATTTGTCTCTGTGTGTGTTTAAAAATTAGCAGTGGATAGGAATGTCTTTAACTTGGTGAAGGGTACTCACAGAAAACCTGATGGAGAAGTGTTAAATCTATTAGATGTGGGCAAGACTAGGGTGATGAGCATTGTTGGTGCTATTCAGCATTGTTCTGCAGGTCTCATTGTAGCAAATACAATATGAAAAGTAATAACCAGAGATACTGGAGAGGAAGAGACAGCATATTCAGATAACATGATTGCAAGAGAATCAAGTAATAAATTAGAACTAAACTTCAGGAGTGCCAGATAATGAGCCTAAAATGAATAGTGCACAAGAGCTATAAATTGTTAATAGAGGGTTATAAAAAGAACTAAATATATAGAGAAGGTACTTGTTCATAGATGGGAAATACAAGGTTGTAAAGATGTAGAATTGTACCTAATATGGAATTTAGTGCAATCTGAACCAAAACCTCAAAGGAACTTTATTATGGAATTTGAAAAAATGGATTTTAAAGTTCATTTGGAAAAATAAATGTGCAATAATAGCCAAGATGAATTTGGAAAAACAAAAAGAGTGAGGAAGGGACAGAGGTTACTACCAAATGTCTAAATATATTTTAAAATTGTAGCCATCAAAATATCTTGGTAATGATACAGAATGGAGGAAAAATTCAGTGGAATATAGAAACTGACAAATACATATGGAATCAATATATAATAAATGTGTTTGTAATCAGTGGGGAAAATGGCACATGCCTAGGCATTTAAAAATGATTAGGGACCTAATCCATTCCTTGACTAAAAATTTAAATGGGTTAAATAAACATGAAAAATGATAAAATTATTTCAGAGTGTGGACTGTGTTTATGACCTTGGCGTAGAGAAGACTTCTGTAACTCAAAATGTTTCACACAACATTTTTACAGCACAAAATGAATGCTACAATTTACAAGTTTGATGTATGTACATGAAAAACAGGATCTAAAAATTATAAACAAAAGTTGAAAGACAAGACTGGGAGGAACTACTTGGGCATATAAAACACAGGAAGAATTAGTTTCTAGAATATATAAAGAACTCTTACAAATCACTGGGAAGAGGACAAACGTACAACAGAAAAACAGATAAATTTTACAAAGAAATTCATATAAAAGGAAACCTGGTTTACAAACTTGAAAAGATGTACATCCTATTTTTTGAGGAAATTCAAACTAAGGGTACCATTTTCAGTTATCAAATTGGCAGAAAGCAAAGGATTTGGCAATTGGTATTGGTTGTGATGTGTGCCTGTACTGCTATCGGAAGCGTAAATCTTACACAGTGACTTAGGCATGCACTTTGGTGTGGTGTCTGCTGAAATGACAACTGTGCATATTCTTTTGACCCAGCAGTTCCAGTTCTTCGAACCTGCTCCAAATTAACCCTTTTGTGTCTGTGGAAAGAGGCATTTACAAGGGAATCTCCTAGTGTTGAAATAGAAAAACACGTTATAAACAACCTCAGTGATGGTAACAGGAGAGAAACTAAATACATTATAGTACATGGTTATCTGGATTCCTCCTTAATCTAAAACAATGAGGGACATCCATATCATTTACTCACATGGACTTTGAGACATCTTAATGGATGAAATTACAGAGGAACTCATAAAAGACAATGTCATTTGTTTAAAAACACAGAACAAGCTGGGCATGGTGACACGCTTGTGTAGTCCCAACATTCTGGAAGGCTGAGGCAAGAGGGTTACAGTTTCAAGCCCAGCACGGGCTACTTAGTAACTGAGTGAGAACCTGTCTCAAATAAAGAATAAAAAGGGCAAGAATGTAGCTCAGCATGAAAGCCCTGGCTTCAATTCCCAGTGCCACAAAAGCACACATGCAGAAAATGATAAATGCATGTACATGTGATATGTAACTATGTATGGTTCATGATCTGGGTGTGAGGTTGGAGTGGAAAGCTAGCTGTCTATGAGAAAGTGGGGCCTTGAGATACTGAATCTGCCAGTGCCTTGATCTTAGACTTCCCATTTTCCAGAACCGAAAGAAATAAACTTGTTTATAAGCCACGCGATCTGTGGTGGTTTGTTTGTGGCCGGAACAGGCAGAGGCAGATAAGTACGTGAATATGTACTTATCCACAAAAGCCTACATGCACACACAAAAGGTTACATGCCACATTGGTGACACTAATTATTACCTCATGAAAAGACAAGAATTGAGAGGGAAAGATGGTAAAATGTCTTATTTATCATGTATTTGTGTTCGGAATTAGTGAAAAACAAGAAATCAAAATAAGGAAAAAACCCATCGGACAATTATGAATATTCCCAACTAGATTATTTTTCCTATGTATTTTTTAGTGTTTCTGATCTTTTTTATGTGTTTTAAGAAAGGAGTGGTATTTGCTTGTTAAGAATGACTAACTTGGAGGTAAAAATGTAAAAATCCTCTTCAAAGATCATTCCTTTGCTTAGCTTGATGTACATGTTTTCAGACTTTTCTACATGTCATTATTTAAATCCACTAGGTGCTTATGAGTTTTCCCTCATTTAACCCATCTAAAGACCTTAGGAGCTGGGCTTCTGTAGCCTTGTTTTGCAGATAAAGCACACACACAGAGGTAAATAACCTGCTCAAGACTGCACAGCCTGCAGGGGCAGCAGAGGCTGGAGCAGTCCGGGCAGTCTGCTACACTCTGCTTTTCTTCGTGACCTGCAGTTCCAGCTGCTTAGGGGGCTAAAGCAGAAGATCACTTGAGCTGAGCTGGAAACCAGCCTGGGCAACATACCAGACTGCCACCTGAAATAGAACAGGCAAAATATATACATACTGTTACAGTGCAGAGTTGAAGTGGCCCCTGAAAGTTTCATGTGTTCAGAGGTGAGTATTTTGGAAGGCGATTGGATCCTGAGAGTTCTAACTTCACTAGTGGATTAATCCATTGGTGAGATCACAATTCCATGGTGTTTTGGGGAGGTGATAGAAATTTAGGAGGTGGGGCCTAATTGAAGGGAGTGGTCCAGGAGCCATAACCCTGGGATCCCTTCTTGCTGGCTCTTTCTTTCTGATTCCTGGCTGCCATGAAGTGTGCAGCTTTCCTCTGCCACACCCTTCCACCATGACATTTCTGCCTAAGCAACGGAATCAGCTGACCGTGAACTGAGACCTCTGGAGCTGTGAGGCAAAATAAATCTTTTCTCCATTAAGTTGTTTGTGTAAGGTATTTTGCCACAGTGACAAAAAGTTAACGCGTGTGTATATATTTTAACAGTTTATCATAATCTTAAATATGACTGAGAAATCTCAGTTTTTTTCCATTGCTGCTGTTTGCCAGACGTACTGTTCATTTGATCCTCATGGTAGCCCTGAGCTAGATCTTTGAGGAAGCTTGAGTTCCTGTAGAGAAGATAAGCGCCACCTTGTGGAGTTTGGGGATCAAATGAGACATTGCCTGCAAGGCAGTTGGAGGACAGGCCTGGCACAGACCTGTTTTACGATGTTTCAGTGGCCAGTGCAGCAGGATCGACTTCATTTTGGAGCCAAGATCTCTGCTTCTCACAGATACTAAGCCACTCACCCAAGGCCTAGAATCTGATAAGTTGAAGGGCAAGTTTCTTCTGGCTTCAGATCCCACTTTCTGTCACTCTGAAAACCTTGGGCATCAGGCGCTGGGGGAAACTTGGCGGGAGGGTTGTCAGCGAGGGGCCCAGAGACAATTTCCTGTTTGTGTGGGTTGGCAAGGCTTGCAGCCATTCTCAGATGAAGAGAACCTGCTTTATATTCCTGCTGTGCCAGAGGATCACACAGGCCCCGCCTGCACAGGCCAGGTTTATGTGAGTCAGGAACTTTTCGGCTATAGCAAAGGTACTCTGTTCCCTTTATCTTCAGCCTACTCCGGACACACGATCCTGCTGCTCCTGCGTAAATAGGACCCCTGCCTGGCCTGGGACCCTCTGGAAAATGGGTCTTGATTGCTAAGGATAAGACAAGAGGAACGAGTGTAGTATCCCCACTTCTGCTAATGTTTGTTATTTAGGGTGTGGGGTCTAAGATTGTGGGGCCATTTCTCTAGTGTCCAAAGGACTGGACCCATCCATTTTCATTGTGTGCACATGTGTGTTAGAGGAGGCTCTGGTTATTGTTTGCTGGCAGTTTCATCTCATTCTACTTGTAGCAACTCTCATGACTAATTAGATTAGCAAAGGTAACCACAAAAATGTTCATATTTAATTAATTGATGTGAGGTTAATATTTTGAGCTACACCATCAAGACGGTAGGTCTTTGGAGCTCTGTGGGCCTAGAACGTTCCCGTGTCTTATATTGATCCCACAGGATGAAAACCATGGCTTCTGTGCTAGTCAGCTGGCCATTGCTGGACAAAATACCTGACACATGGAAAAGAGGAAAGATTTATTTCAGCTAATGGTTTCAGAGGTCAGTCCATGGTTGGCTGGCCCCAAGACAGAATCATCATAGCTGAAGGGCATGGCAGAAGAAAGCTCCATGATATCTGGAAAACAGAGAGAGGAAAAGAGCCAGAGAGGAGGGAGCCAGGGGCCAGATACAGTCCGTAAGTCATATCCCCATGACTCACTACCTTTCACCTACCCCATCTCCTGCGTTTTTACTGTATCCCGTAATACCATCAAATTATCAATACCTTAACCACTGGTGAAGTTAGAACCCTTATGACCCAATCACCTTCCAAAATCCAAACCTTTGAACATCTAAGATATGTGGGGGACATTTTAGATCTAAACTATAACAGCCCCTTCTTCCCAGCACTCTGCACTTCCAGCATTTCTAAGAGGTGGATGTGTGGAGGAGGGAGGTGCGACTTTGTTATTTCTCTCCATCAAAGGAAGCACATGTATTCAGTGAATCAGGGCTGAGCTCAGTTCCCCCAGTCCCAAAGGGGCAGTTTGGGTAGAAAGGGTTTAGATAATGGCCTTTGGAGACTCGTTTTTTGATCATTAGTGAGAGGATAATACAATGTGTAATGACTTAAAAGAAGCATCCAGGATGTATGTCAGTCATGCTGCTGGGGAGCAAGGGGTGTTTTGGACAGCAGCCTCCACCCCATTCTGTGCGGTAGCGTTTGCTCCCTGCGAGTATTCAGTAAATAATACCATTCATAGGCAGTGAGGTTTAAGGTGGGAAAAGTCCATTTCAGGTCCCAGGTGATGTCATATGACTTTTTTTATTTTTGGGGTGCTGGGGATCAAACTCGGGGCCTTGTACTTGCTAGGATATGACCGTTTTGAAATAAATGCAGACAATTTGGAGAACGCTGTTTTAGAGACTTTTGATTGCAGCTGTATTCCTATTAAGTTCAATAACTAGGAGAAAATGCTGCCGCTGATAGTGACGTTCTTGTGAGCAGTCGTCTGGCCAGTCAGAGCAGTGGCCAGTGTGCTCTGAACGCTCTGAATCTGGGTCTAAGGCACGCGGCAGGGACAGACCGGGTGCGCTTCCTCCCTTCCGTTTCTGACTCAGGGAAGTGTGAGATCTGGAAAGATCGAGAGTGTTCATCTCCAGTTCTTTCAAATCCTCTTTGTTAGAAAAACAACCACCTCAACCTCATTTAATTTCCTGATCATGCCTCTTCCTCTTGGTATAACCCCAGCTTTGAACTTTTTGTCATCAGACTACATGTTGCCCTCCCGGCCCGCCTCCAGCCACCTTGTTGCAGATGCCCCCAGGACTCTGTGTGCCCCTCTGTTATTCTAGGATGATTTTTGCTGGAGCTTCCTCTCTCTCCAGGACAACTCCTTTTATGATTCAATTACAGACACTGACAAGCCTTCCTGTAACTTGGGGCCCTTTAAGTCACTGACCAGTTCAGCTACAATGATCTTATCATCTCCTTTGTCTGAGCCACCTGCCCCCACAGTTGCACCTCATCACTAACCACACTCTACCCCACAACATAAACCCAGCATCGTGTCCCCATTCCCCACCCACCCCCTTCATCTTTCCAGTGTTCCACTTCTGGCATCTTCTCTCCAACAGTTTTCAACCCTACCAGCCTACAGCCATGACCCCTACCATCCTGTCACTGTCCGTCCCCTGATGTAACGGAGGGTCTGTGTCCTTCATCAAGGCTTTGTGTAGACCCTCATGTTCCTGACTGCACTCCCCACCCCCTCTACCACTCTGTCCTATCCACACCCGCCCTAGAAGTCCCTTAGCAGAGTTAGCAGTCACACCTCTGTGTTCCACTGTCTCCTCCCTTTTTCTCTTCGCCCTCTACTCGGGTTTCAGTGCTCTACTAAAACAGCTCTTTCCTGGGTCACCAATGTTGTCACAGGCATATGCTTCAAAGTGCTTCTGTCGGCCACATCTGACACAGATCAATGGATACCCTGTGCTGTGGTTTGGGTGTGTCCCCCAGGGGTTCACACATTGGAAACTAACTACCAGAAGTTATGTGTTAATGGTATTTGGAGATGAAGTCTTTGGGCAGTAATTGGGGTTAGATGAGATTTCGAAGGTGGGGCCCCACAAGGGCATTAGTACCCTTTTAAGAGGACAAGAGCCCTGAGCTACCACACTTGCTCTGTCTTGCTACGTGAGGCCTCCACCACATTATGATACAGCAAGAAGGCCCTCACTGAATGGAAAATGCTGGCTCCTTGCTCTCGGGCTTCTCAGCTTTCACATCTGTGAGCCAAATAAGCTTCTATTCTGTATAAATCACTCAGTCTCGGGTATTTTGTTATAGCAACAGGAAGCAGGTGAAGGCACCCTTCTTGCCAAGAGTGTCTTCACCTGATTTCACTTGCCATCCCTCCTTATTTCCTTTGCTGGTTCTTCCTTGTCCCCTTAACCTTTAAATTTTGGTCCACCCAGAGTCCTGACTACCACGGCTCTTCACCTGGAACCTCGTGGTTCCAGAACAAGAGTCAGATCCTGTTCTACCTCAGCTAACCACCATCACTCAGAGACAAAATCAGTTTTCTACTGAGACTCACCAGGCCCTAGGTAACCATCTGCTACCTCTGCCTCTCTGACTTCATCTCCTCGTACCTCCTCTTGCTTGCCAAGTAGCCACCTGTGTCTTCTTGTCTAGTACACACCTAATATACTCATACCTCGGGCCCTTTGCACTTGCTGTTCCCTCTGCTTGCAATGCCTTTTCTATAGATATTTGCATAGGACATCCCCTCATTTTTGTCAGATGCCTGTCTGCTTAAATGCCATCAAAGAGGCCTCCCTACTCTTAAGTAAAACAGCTAAATCTCACCCCCTCAAAACTTCCTGATCTCCTGTGGTTACTTTTTTAAAAAATCTGGTCTTGCCCGGCCTCCAGATACTAGAACATCCCCAATGTATAGAATATATAGAATAGTCCTTATTGGTCAGTATGAATATTTCTTGGATGGAAGTGACTTTGAGATTGTATATCAATTTTAAAACCAAACTTTATAAATTCTTAATGCTTATTTCATAGCGAAGTAGACCCACACAGACTGGATGCATGTATAGTCATCAGATTCGTCAACAGATGTGGACTGGGCTCTGGAATAAACTAGCCACCAGTCCTGAGTGAATAATGTGTTTCAAGTGGAACTGAGGAAATGCAATTAGAAATTGTATCGAAAGTGAGTTGTGTTGGTTTGAATCGAGTTGCTGCCACCGCCACGTATTCACGTTTCTGACAGTGCTGTGGGGCCCACACAGTTCCCATGTATGCCCAGAGGCAAAACTGCGCCTTCCGAGAGCTCTTTTTACCAGTTATAAGAAAAAAAAATCGTGGTAGTTATTCACAATAGGCAAGATAAGTGTCCTGGATTGTGATTTGTTTTTGTTTGAACTGTCCCTGGAAAGCTGAGTAGAAAACTGAGCTGTAGATTCTACAACGGTACAAATGATGGCAAAATTTTTCCTCACTTGCCTTAAAGTTGCTTGTTTTAAAAGTGACCTAGAAATGAACTTGTAGTGACATTTAAAATTATACAAATTGGAAGAGGCAAATGGTGCACTTTTGAGTAGGTTGGAATTATTTATCTTTCCGTGTTTGCTTTGGGCAAACGTGATGAGCAGAACGCATGAGCTTTGAAGTCAGACAGCCCCAGGCTTGAAAAATGCACACACTGTTGCTGGCACAGAGTCCTGACCTTGGGCAGGCTGTCTGGCCTCTCAGGGGCTCAGTTTCTTGCTCTGCTAAATGGGGATGATAGCGAATACCACCCAGAATTGCTCTGGGCCTTCTATAAAATGACCCAGCCTGGTGCCTAGCTCATATATACTCTGTTTGTGTGAGAATTTCTGTCGCATTGATATTTCCCTAAGAAAGTATGTTAATCCCACCACACAGAAAATTTAGACATGAATAAGACATTATACCCCACATCAAACATGCACAGTAGATCTGGGGCAGGTGCATCCTGCTGCTTGCCAGTTCTGCCTCATGCACCTATCAGATCTGCCAGTGCAGCCAGCTGTGTTCATGAGACCCAGGAAGGACTCACTTTGTATTCCAGGAATCCTTTCCTTCCCATTTCCTTTCCTGAAGTGCTTTGTCCCTGGATGCGCGTGACCCCGAGCACATTACCTGTCAAATGTTTCTCTCACGTGTCCCCTTTCTTGATTGCTACATTTCCTAATTAGGACTAACAGGCAATGCAGAACAATTTAAATATCTTTTTTGTAAGAATAAGATAGTTCCTTTATTCTCTGGGCATAACCTGCTTAAGCCAGGGCAGGTTGGTGGAATGAATGGATGCAGAGGTTGTCCAAATAAATACAGTCTTTGGCAAGAAAAGTCTTGCAAAGGCAGGTTTTGCAGTTCAAATGTCTTCCTAGCATCGGACAACAAATGCTCAGCCATTAGTCTATATATTATGCAGAGCTGCTGTCCTCCAGTGTGACCCCTTGCCTCCTGTTCGGCAATATCATTCCAAACAATGGAGTCCAGGAGGCAGGTCAGGTAGAAGGAAAAGGGCTGTGGACTCGGCTGTGTCTGCCACCCTCAGCCACCAGGTGGCAGCCAAGTGCTGAGGCCTGGACGACGGCTTTGCAGAGAGGGTTAGAATAGGAGTCATTTGTCCTGACCGTGCTTAGTGGGCAGGTTTGTCCGTCTGCAAGTCAACCTTGGAGTCCTTTAGCTTTAGCTGAAAGTTGAAATCTTTAGCATGTAAAAAGTGTGACATGTTAGGCTAGTTCTCAAAAGTGCTTTCAATACTGCTACTGTCTAAAGTGTTGATTTATTTTAAAAGTCAATGCCTAATTATTTCAAAGCCAGTATCTAACTTTACTGAGCTGTGTCTCTGTCGTCTTATTTCTAGAATACTGATAATGTGTTCACACTTCAGGGAACACCTCTGTTGATTTGAGGAAGATCATTGTTTGAAGGTGAGGACCGAAAGGTGGCAAGCAATTTTAATAGATCCTTGGCTAAATGCTTCCAAGTACACTGTGTTACTTGAGACCTGCTTTGCCTGGCCCGGGGTGAGGTGCTTAAACAAATTCCTACCCAAACCAGTTGCAGAGGGAACCTGTTCTGCTGTGCGGGGGCTGGGGAGCTGTCTCCTCTTGAACATGCAAAAGCAGAAATTTGAGCAGTGGCCAGAGCTCTGGGGCAGAGTGACTCCCACCAGAGGGACATGGGAATGACCTCGGGGTAGATGTCCCTCTTTTCCTTCTGAAGGCTGGGTGTTCTCACATGGGATTAAGCAATGCTAGTAACTGTTTGCATGGCGTACAAAACCCAGTGTTTATTTCTAAATTGTTTTAAAATATTAAGACTTTTCACTTTCAGGTAACAAATAGTGCAGAACTGTACCTCCCTCAGTTGTCTGCAGGGTCCAGCTCAGGGCTGGCTGATGACAGAGCTCCCTTACAGGCAGAGGGCTGAGCAGGGCCAGGAGCAGGGCTTGAGGAGGAGGGCTGAGGCGGCAGGGTCTCTACAGCTCCGGAGACTCCCTTGGACTCTAACTCCAGTCCCCAGTCCTGTCAGTGCCTTGCAGCTGTTTAATGCAAGCACCATGGCTGCAGATGAGTCCAAATTAAGATGCTGAGGAGAGACCTGGTTCAGTGCAAGATGAAACATGAAAGAAAGGAGAGAGAAGAATCTTCTAAGGCTTATTTGTGGTAGGAGCAGAGTACAGTACAATATGTACCATATGTCAGCTCCTTCCTAACTCCCCACTTTACAGCTTCTTACAGTCCTGGGCTGAACAGGACTCCCTTGACCCACTACGCATCGGTGCGCTCACGTCCCGCATGTTTGAAGGAGGTTGTGTTGACAGCTGCCAGGCAGAGGTCCTGCTACCCGCCTTCTCAGGGCCTCAGGTCAAGGGGAAGGGTAGTTTATGGAGATAGCAATTTTCATGCGGTCTTCTGTCTTCCCTCTTCCTGTCCTTCCAGCGGACTTGGGCTCTTTGGTGTCCTCACCCAGCTGCAAGAAGCTGCGTACAGGCAGAGTCAGTCTTTTCTGGCAAGCCTTAGCCACTTAGAGAGATTTTGCTGGATGACTTGAGGTAGAGGGGCAAGAGAGCAGGGCTGGAGACTGGAGTGCTTCCCCAAGGCTTGGGGGAGTGAAGGCCTGTGGTTCTTAGCACTGGTGGGTGTCTGTGTTGTGAGGAGGTGGTCTGCCCTCAGAGGAGAATAGCTGCTCCTGAGCTGCCCCTAGTTTAGCCAGGTCCCTGGGCCTCCACTTGGCATGGGAGCAGCGTGTGCACTGGGACAGCCAGCCTCTCTGGGAAATGGCACTGAGCACTAAGTCTCCTGGGATACCTTGCCCCAGGGCCTTTGCATAACCCCGAGATGTTGGTGGACAGGTTAGTCTAGTAATGAGTCATTAAATTTCAAGACATTGGGATTTGGAGTCATATTTTTCTAAAATAAAGAAATATGAAATTTCTTTTACATATGTACTTATAATTACATATTCATACACATGATACAGGTTGACCCAACCTCATAATTAAGGATGTGCCATGCAGCCTCTTGAATTCAGTTAGCAACAAAAGTTAATGAAAGTGGTGAACAGAATGAAATTCTACTTCCAAATTATCAAAGCATTCCAGCCCCACCTTTTTGAGAATTGATATATGTAACTTTTATTTTTATCAAGTTAAAAATCTACAAATTAAAAAAATCCAACAGTACTGAATCGTATGTAAAAATTTCCTAACCTAACTCCTTTCCCTGGTCTCAAGTCTCCCAAGCGGTTACCTTTGACTCTCCTAGCAGTTTCCTCCGCTATCTCCGTATTTCATTTAATACATTCCTGTTCTTCCTTTGTTGTTCTATTCCAGGAAGAATCTATCGGCTTCCTGTTATGGCGGGGAAGATTCATCTCTCTCGCATCATTGTTCCAGGCCTGCCCCTTGCTCCCACCCTGTATTTTAACAGCTTTTAGTTAACGATGTTTGCGTGTCCGTTGTTGAATACCTTGTCTTAGACTTTGAAAAATATGCTTCCCTGTCACTTGCATAGTTACCTTTGTACTCACACATGCTATCCTCATGACATTGCTCCTAAGCCTCTTATTTAAGTTTTTTCTCCAGCATACTGGATGTTTCTTTCTCTTTTTCTGGAAACCTCTGTCTGCTCCATTCTGGATGGGTGCTGCTTTGATCTGGGAGAGAGTGATGGCAAGAAATTTCCCATTGTCCTCACCCCGGGGCCCCGCTTCCCTGCTTGGTTCTTGGTCACCTGACTCCTGTATCTTCGTCTTTCTTATTTCCCCGTTTGTTGTGATGTAGCTTGATTTCCGGTCCTTTCCTAGAGTGAATGTGTAGAACATACATGTTTCGAAATGTTTGCAGATGCTTTTGTTCCTTAGACGCTGTGATGAGCAGTGAGTTCTGGGTTGAAATGTCTTTGGTTGGAATTTGGAAGGCTTGTCCCACTGATTTCTGGCTTACAGGAAGCTATTGAGAGGACCTGTGCCATTCTCATTGCTATTTCTTTGTATGTGAACTATTTTTTCTCTCTCAAAACTTCTAAGATGTTTCTCCTTGTCCCAGGATGCTGAAGTGCACTTTGGTGAGGGTGTTTCAGACTTTGGGCTTGCTATCGATGGTTCCTTTCAATCTGGTCCCTTTTGTTTATTTTTTAGAGAAAGTCTTAAAGTTGTTTTGATAGACTTGCGTTGTATAGGCATTGGTTTACAGTGATTGTTTTTAGAGATGACTCTTTGAAAAGCTAAAAATAAAAAATAGCAAAGGTTAGCAGATTTTTTTCATTTTCAGGATGCATAGTAATGACCCGGGGTGCAGGTTCTCTTGTCCTGCCCATGACAGACAGCAGCTCTAGAGAAGGGAAGCCCTGGCCATAATCTGGTCCCATTTAATCAACCTGGAGGAATTTTCATGTACTGGTCCTTTGATGATTTCTTTCTCCTCTATTTTCTGTCTCTGACATTCCTATTAGCTGAGGTTGGACTTCCTTGATTGTCCCTGTAAAGTTTTTCTCTTTAATCTTTTGTTTTTCCTTTCTGGGAGATTTATCAAATTTTATTTTCCTATGGATTAGTAAATATTTCTGCTTTCATATTTTCAATTTCTTTCTATTCTCTATCTTTTTAGAGTATCCTTTTCTTATTTTCTCTCTAAAGGTGTTGTTTTATTGAGCTGTTTTATTCTGCTCCTTGAATGCTGTCTGTTTCCTCTGAGTTTCTTTGCTCAGTTGTTTACTTTGGCCTTTTTCTTACATGGTAGAGACAATCCTTAAGTGTCTGTCCATTTTCTTCAACTCTTCTTACACACTCTCTGTGTTTGGGTGGGCCCTGCTGATCCTATTATGGTTTGAGTTTTCACCTGCTTCCTGCAATATCTTTCTCCTCAGGTTCCTCCCTCCCTTTTTGTTTGGTCACATGTCTTGCACAGCCCAGAGAGGCTGTCCCCGGGTGTGGGTTGAACTTGGTCTGTGTGTGCACTAAGAGGAAGACCCAGGCTGGTGCGGGGCAGACACATTCAGAGTGATTGGGGGCTGGGGGACCTTGCACAGCAGATGGCTATTGACCAACACAGCACATTCCCACTGGTGTCTTGCCACTCCCAGCCTCCCTGCAGGTAGAGGGACCATAGATGGCTCCACTTAGTGAAACATTTACAAGCCTGTGGGGAAACTTCCCACTCCTCCTCTAGGTCACTCATGGAGGCAGCACACTGGGCGACAGAACCAGGAGATGGAACAGCCTGGTCCCGAAGCCCATGTGGAGAAGGCACAGCTGCCCCAAATTGTGTGCCTTGCATTGGATGCAAGAGGAGGAAATAAACTCTGATTATGTTAAGTCACTGAAATTTGAGGATTATTTTATCGCAGCGTATCTGAAACTGCTCTAATGTATGATCATTTTGTTGGAGATTTTAAATGTTCATATCTGGGAGTGTTTTTTCAGGAGTTAAACAGTTTCTCCAGAGAACAACCCCTTCCCCTCTTTTGACAACAAAGTCTGGGAAGGGGCGTGGACTCCTATTTTCAGCCATGAGATTTACCCCTTTCCATCAATATGCTCCAGCCCCCAGAGTCTAGGGAGTAACTCTCCATGTTCTGGCTCAGGAAAGACCTGACCAGCTTGGAGTCTGAGGGTGCACTGGCTGGCTTCAGGTGGACACTGCTCTCAGCACTGGAGTTAGACCTTGCTCAGCTCTGTCAGGTCCAGCTCTTGCAACCACTTTTCATTTTCACATGCTGCTTCAAGGGCTAGGAGTGCATTGTGCTGGCCTAGCATGCGTGAGGCTTGGGTTCAACCCCAGCATTGTGCGAATAAATAAGTAAGTGGAAAGAGGAAAGGAAGAAAAGGAAGGAAGGAAGGAAGGAAAGAAGGAAGGTAGGAAGGTAGGCAGGAAGGAAGGTAGGAAGGCAGGAGGAAAGAAAGGAAGGAAGGAAGGGAGGGAGGAAAGGGAAAAGAAAAATTGTACTCCTTTGTCCCTGGTACCTCTGGTTCTCTGTCTTCATAGGTTTATGTCTATATTAGGCCTTTACTCTTATCCTATGGGGTTTTTAGAGGAAATGACATAAATGAATAGGGTTAGTTTATCATGTTTAGTAGTCTATTGCTTGCTTTCTTTCTTCATTTTTAAAACTCAAAGACTAGGGAGGGAGGGAGCAGATGGGAGGGGCAGGGGAGAGGGGGGAGAACCAAGATACATCATGTATAGGTACAGAATAAATGTAATGAATGTGACCATTGTATGTAGAATGTACCAATACATGTTCTTGGTTTAAAATAAAATGAAATTGAAAAAAAAAAAACTCAAAGACTGATTTCCAAAGAGTAAAACACAAAGCTCTCAAGTATATAGGTCTTTGACTTTTGACGAATGCAGAGCCCACATCCGAACTATGGCACAGCTCATGCCCACCACCCCAAAATACCCTTCCTGCCTGCTGTAGTTCCCTCCCTGACCCTCATCACTCAGCACTACTGTTCTGATATCTGTTACTGTAAATGAGTTTTGGACCCCAGTTTTTCAGCGTGTGAGGATAATATATATATGGCCTAAATCACTTTCCCAACTTAACTAACTGAAGAATAATTATATTTTTAATAAGACATTGGGATTTTTTTTAAATTTTATTTTAAACCAAGAACATGTATTGGTACATTCTACATACAATGGTCACATTCATTACATTAATTCTGTACCTATACATGATGTATCTTGGTTCTCCCCCCTCTCCCCCCCTCCCCTCTGCACCCTCCCTCCCTATTTACAGCAGGTTCATTTATCATTTTCCATATTTTCCCTTTCCCCTCTT